>SNRZ01000259.1:0-43048 GCA_008729115.1 Dirofilaria repens | reverse complement strand
TTATTGTTATTATTATTATTATTATTATTATTACTAACACTATTATTATTATTATTAATACTATTATTGTTATTGTAATTATTATTATTACTAGTATTATTATTTACTACTTATTATTATTTATTATTTATTACTCCATTATTTATTATTTACTTTTATCACTTGTTTTTATTATTTATTATTTCAAATTTAATTTTTTCTTTTTTCTTTTTGAATTCAAAATTACTGATTTAAAATTTTGAAAAACATAAGGTAAATTTGCCACCTACTGACGTAGAATACTAAATGAAAAATGCTAGAACAGAAAAGATAAAAATAAGATAGAGATTAGGTTGAGTGGGTGAAACGAAATATATCATTAATTGCGGGGAGAAAAATCAGTTTAATAAAAACTAATTAGTGAAGTAATTAGAATCTACCTGCACGAAATTTTCAGCTTATGTTAAATGGATTATGATATTGAAAAAGAGGCATCGATTACAAATAAAACTTCGATTATTTCACTCTTCAGTTCAATTTTTGAGCATATTTCTTCAGTCGATTCAAATTTATATTAATTTTAGTAAATTTAAATAATAATCTAAAGCAATCATACTTCTGACTTATAAATGAAAAGTTTATTAGAAATTCTTTTTTAGAGAAAGTAAAGTAATACATTTATTTTAATATAATACATTACCCTCAATAAATTAATAATTATTATTTGAGATTGATAAAAACAGTAATAGTAATTAGCATGATAAATAACAATGAAAAGATAATAATAATAATAGTGGTAATGATAATGATAATAATAATAAATGAAAATTAATGATAACATAATAATGATAATAAATTAATAATGACAATAATATCAATGATATTAGTTATTGAATGTAATGCAGTATTTTCATACTTTTTCCCTTCTGTTATTGTTATTATTATCAATATATTTAAAAAAAAAAATTTTCTCAACATTTTTAAACTTAATTCGTTTAAATTGTTTGCATATAAAAATAATAAAAAAAGTGATAAGAAAGAATGATAAAACTTCACTGAAATGATTGCAAAAATGAAATGAAACAAATAATATCACCAATAAAAATAAAAAATAAAGGAGAGGAAAAGAGATAAAAAGAAGATGAAATGAAATGAAATAAAATAAAATGAAATTTTTATTTTTACGACAGCAACATTTACTTTACACAAAATTGAACAATTCGAAAAAAGCATAATGTCACAATATAAGTGAATATTCTTCTCCAAGGTATGTAATTATATTTCGAGAAATTTCCATTTATTATGTATTTTAGGAAATTTAAAAATATTTGAAATAATCCAATATTTCGTGTTTGATAATGTTCTTCCAGTCAATTTAATCAATATTTCATTTGTTTACTTGTTTACATTAATAATGTACATAATTTTATTATCAATAAAATTTTCAGAAATTTCATTGCAGTATATGTATCTATTTTAGACAATCAAATTATATATTTAATGATGAAATAATAATCAGATAGACATGAATTGAATAGGAGTTTAAAAAAGGTGATAAAATAATTTTGCTAATAATTAAACCCAAAAAAAGGATACAAAATGTTAAGAATTACGATGATAATTGGATACATTTATAAATATAGGAATTTATATATTTTAAGTTCTTCCCAATGATTTTATTTATTTTTCACTTTCTGGCCGGAAAATATTATTAATTTTGTTAATTTATATAACTGAAAGAAAGAAAAAATTCAATCAAAAGTCATACCGTTAAAATACTCAATCTTGAAAAAACAATTACATACCAAATTATGATCCTAAAATGTAAATTTTGAAAATATTTAATTATTAAATTGTACAAAGACGGACAATGTAAAATTGTAAAGTAAAAAATTTATTGGTATTGCTTAAATAATCAACAATTTATATCAAATAATATATAGAATTAAATTTAATTGTAATCATTTCATTACAAAAAATTAAAAGCGAGAAATATCAGCCAATTAAATGCCAAAGCAAATCATCATTAATTCATTAATTGATTAGTACTTATAAATAGTAAAAATAAAAAATATAATGAAAACAGATGAAAAGATTATCAATTTAAAACTGATTGGGAGAGAAAGGAAAAGAAAGAGAAAGTTATTAGAATAAGGAATATTAGAAATTAGTTATAAAAATGGGAAAAAGAGAAGAAAGAAAAAACTGAAAAGATATATGAAATAATAAATAAAATGTTGGAAGAAATTTTGAAAGATTTCTTAAAAAATCTCATTTTCTTGACAATTAAAATCAATTTGCCTATAAAATTTATTTGTTTCAAATTTGTGCGAAAAAATGAAAAATAGAGATAAAAGTCTTTTCCAATTCTTTTCTTCTTTTCTTTAAACAATTAATAAAAGTAAGAGAATAGGAAGGAAATGAATTGTTTAAATTTGAACAAATTTAACATAACAATGTATATATTTCCTCCTTTAATGATGATGGATTGATTTTAGAGAGATCGGGAAATTAGAAAAGATGAAAGGTTAAAATAAATAGATATACACTTAAATTCTGTCGTAATTTTTTCAGTCCTTTTTTTTGTTTTTCATATTTGACTGTCTTGTTAAAAAAATGAAAAAAATGACCAATTTTTTAGGTAATTTAAAAGTTCATAAAATTTCAAAATGTTGATAAATTTTAAAATACATGAATTACTACAATTTGATACGCAATATATTCTTCTAGCTATGATAATTCATAAATAATTCCAATAATTAATAAAAATTATAGTTAATCAAAATATAAGTAAAATATTAAAAGAAAAAAGAAAAGAGAAATTTAAATTGAAAAATAAAATCTTTGAAGTTTAAAATATTTGATTATCAGTTCGAATTTCAGACATTAATAAGAAAATAATTATTATAACCAGTAAATACTAACTGGATAATAATTAATGATAATGATGATAAATTAACAATAATGATAATCAAACCGGAATTTCTTCGCTTTTTGATACCGTATAAATGCAGTATTAAATTCT
Organism: Dirofilaria repens; assembly: GCA_008729115.1. Lineage (NCBI taxonomy): Eukaryota > Metazoa > Nematoda > Chromadorea > Rhabditida > Onchocercidae > Dirofilaria > Dirofilaria repens. The sequence goes on along the minus strand of SNRZ01000259.1, from coordinate 40,044 downwards.
GATTACACTCATTCATTATCGACATAAAAATTTGTAAATTTACTAATAAATTTTCAAATAATTATAAACCTAACTTTCTCAATCCCGATAAAATCAATTGATCAATATTCTTCAATTTTTCAAATCGAAGCTACGAAGAGAAGGAAGAAAAATAAAAATTGAAATTTATTCAAATAAATGAGAAATATCATATTTGAAATATGATATATTTTTCCGTATTATTTACAAAAACTCTCCAATTTTTCTCTCCGTTTATTTTTTGTTTTTTTAAAATTTATTTAAATAATAGAAAATAGTTTAATTTGTTTGTTTATTTCGTTGCTTTAATTGAATTCAAAAAGAAAAAATAAATGTGTCAAATTTAAAAAAGGCAATATATGATTAACAATTTTGATAAAAGATTTAATTTTTTTGCGATGATAATAAAATGTAAATAAATTTAAATTATAGATACTAAATAATTATTAGAAGGAATTTTTTAACTCATTTTTCCCCGAAATATATAATAAATACTCATATGCATAATTTTAAATCAGTAAATTTGAATTAAAAAAAAACACATATATGTTAATTTTAAATTATTAAATTCAAATTAAATTAAAAAAATTCTTCGATAACGGGCACATGTGGTAATACCAAATGAGAAGTGAAATTTAGAATGTATAAAATTTTTCAAAATGAAAGTAATAAATAAACCAAAAAAAATTGCTCATTGAATGCCTAATCATAAGTGAGACCAATTAATAAATACTTGAAAAAAATGAGCAAATAATAAAAGAAATTAGATTAATTTTAATATGATGAAAAAGAAAATAAGTATATTTTGATACATGATAGAGATTTTATTCTTAAAAAATATTAAATCAATAAAATGGATGAGTAAAAATGAAAGGAAGTAAAGATGATGATACTTCATTCTTTTTACATTTTACTAAATAACAATCATCAATCATTTCTTTTAACTTTATTTCGTCAGTGATACGCAAACAATGATCAAAATAACATCAATAATATTACTGGTGATAATAATAATGATATATTATTATTATTGCCATTAAAACACTAGTAATGATATTAATAATAATAACAATAGTAATAATTAACAATAATAATAATTAATAATTAATAATATAAATAATAATAATATAATAATATAATAATAATAATAATAATAATAATAATAATAATAATAATAATAATAATATAATAATAATAATAATAACAATAATAATAACAATAATAATAATAATAATAATAATAATAATAATAATAATAATAATAATAATATAATAATAATAATAATAATAATAATAACAATAATAATAACAATAATAATATAATAATAATAATAATAATAATAATAATAATAATAACAAATAATAAAATAATAATAATAATAATAATAATAATAATAGTAATAATAATAATAATAATAATAATAATAATAATAATAATAACAATAACTATAACAACAACAATAATCACCGTAGAATAATCATTTATAATTATATCCCAACTTTTTATTCACTTTAAATCGTCCTCTGATTGGAAATAAGGAAAAGAAAAAAAATTTATCATTTAAATTTCCCTCTCTTCTTCTTTTACATCTGCTCAGTAAATTCTTAACTTACTATTTCAAATAATAATCAATTACTATTATTCAAATTCTGCATATTAATAAATTGGAAAGGATGATGATAAAGAAATGATATCATCATTTCTTTATCAATCTCATACTATGCAAATTTAATTTTAATGCAATTTTGAAAAACTAAAAGAAAATGATGCATCATTTAAATTATTGGATATAGAAAGGCAAAAATTTTAATATTTAAATTTCTTATAAAAGGGGAAAACAAATGAGGGGTATGAATTTCTTGAGAAAGTGAAAGTCTTTAATATTTCAACTTTCCTATATTTCCGAATTTTTCTTATAGAAAACGGAAAAAGAAAAATATTTTACTATAAAAAAGCAAGAAATTTTAGTATTTAAATTTTTTAATTGGAAAGAACAAAAAGGGAGGAATGAATTCTTTTAAAAAAAGGTAAATACTATAAAAAATTGGCGGAAAAAAAATTTATATAATTTATCATTCTCATAAATGATAATAATGATAATATTATGATAAATTATTAATATTATGATAAATTATTTATCAAAATTAAAATGAAGAATTGAGTTTTTCTTTCCATTTTCAAATTTCAGCTATGAATAGCCATTTCTCTTTTTCTTCTCAAACCTAAATTTTTCTTCGTTTTTTTGTTGTTGTTTTTTGAGTCAACCATTGCATGTTTATAAAAATTTTTGCTTTTGCTTTTTGTTTTTGGATTTTAAAGTTCACACTGTTTGTGATATTTGTAAAGCTAAAAAAATCAATGAATAGTAGAGATTATAATAATGATAATAATGATAAACTAAATAATTTATCTAAAATTTATATTTATAAAAAAATTAAGTAAATAATATTTGATAAAAAAAGAAAAACATTTTAGTCAAAAAAGTATACAGAGAATGTCGTCTTTTACCTTCTTTTTTTTAATGCTTTATGGAATAAAATAATTGAAATTTTTAAATGAAAAAAAAGAGAGAATATTTTTAATGGAATGAAGGACGAAAGATTAAATGGTTGAATGAATGAATGAATGAGTGGAATGAATGAATGAATGAATGAATGAGTGGAATGAATGAATGAGTGGAATGAATGAATGAGTGGAATGAATGAATGAGTAGAATGAATGAATGAGTGGAATGAATGAATGAGTAGAATGAATGAATGAGTGGAATGAATGAATGAGTAGAATGAATGAATGAGTGGAATGAATGAATGAGTAGAATGAATGAATGAGTGGAATGAATGAATGAATGAATGAATGAGTGGAATGAATGAATGAGTAGAATGAATGAATGAGTGGAATGAATGAATGAGTGGAATGAATGAATGAATGAATGAATGAATGAATGAATGAATGAATGAGTGGAATGAATGAATGAGTGGAATGAATAGATGGGATGAATGAGTGGAATGAATGAATGAATGAATGAATGAATGAATGAATGAATGAATGAATGAATGAATGAATGAATGAATGAGTGGAATGAATGAATGAGTGGAATGAATAGATGGGATGAATGAATGGAATTAATGAATGGAATGAATGGATGGAATGAATAAATGAATGAATAATAATAATTATTATTAAATTATTAATTATTATTATTATATAATAATAACAATAATAGTAATAATAATAGTAACAATAACAATAATAATTAATAATAATGATAACGATGATTAATGATCACTGTAATAATAATAATGATAATGATAATGATGTTGATGATGATGGTGACGATGATGATGATGATGATAATGATAATGTTTTGTCATTGCCAAAATTAAACTATTATTGTTTACATATAATGATAAGTATATATATATATGTAGATATATGTAAATATATAGACAAGATCTCTTCCATATTATTTTATGAGTGAGGAAATAAAAAAGTGTAAATTTAAAAGAGAAAGAGAGAGAAAGGGAGAGAGAGAGAGAAAGAAAGGAGAGGGGAAGAAGGTAGGATTGATTGACGATGATAATCATTGGCGGCAATGTTGTTGGTATATTTTACATGGATGTATATATGATTTGGTCAAAATGAGGATGAATGATTAGAAATGAGGTCAAACTTAAAAAGGTGAATGGGATTGACTGAGTAATTGAAGAAAGAGAAAGAGGTCAAGAAGTAGAGAGTTTGGGGATTTTGGTAACAAAATTTATTTGGTATTTCTTGATTTAATAAAAGCAATATATTTATCGAATATGAAGGATTTATTCCGGAATTCAGATGTAATGAATATATATAAGTGACTAATATAATATATTCCGGAAATATAAAAATTTATTTCGGAATTTTGCAGTAAGATAAATAATTATAGAAGGATATGATAATGTATTCCGAAAACAAAAAAGTTTATTCCGGGATTCTACAAGAAGACATACTAAATAAATATGAAAGAATGACATAATATATTCCGGAAATGGAAGATTTATTCCGGAATTATGCAACAGTGTAAGGTGAATAAATATGATAGGATAATGTAATATATTTCCGGAAATGTGGAAGATTTATTTCAGAATTGTGCAATATATGATTTAGAATGATGCGAATTTAATACTGGAAATTGATAAGCAAATAAAATTAAATTTTTTTACAACAAAAAAACTTATCATTAATCAAAATAATATGATATGGAAAAATTTTTGCATTTGTTAAAATGAATTATTAATATTATTATAATTATTATATTTGATTTATTTGTCTGAAATCACCCGTTTTTGCGGATTTCCGAATGTTCTTTTCCGGATGCATTATATTGTAAATATAGGCGTATGCATATATTTTTTAGATAATGGTGATAATGGTGATAATGATGATGATGATGACGATGGTGATGGCGATTGTATATATATTTGGAAGGATGCCATTACTAACAAATTTATCCCATTAAGAATTCATTGATTGAATTCAATCATAGTTTGTTTATCATAGCTGAATGTTGTAAGCAGATTGCATATGTTTGTTTGTTTGTCAGATAAATATTATTCACCATTATTCTGGAAATGGATTTCGGTGCTTAACCTTTGACCTCACACTCTTGTTTTCTATTAAAAAAGCTAAAAAAAATTTATATTAAAAAATTGGAAACAACAGTAGAATATTACTAAAGATATTCTTTACATCATATACAATACTTGTGTAATTCATAAAGATAGAAGAAATTTCAAATTTATTTATAAACTGAAAATTATAATACTTAATTTTAGAAAACAAAACAAAGAAAGCGAATTGTTTATTAAATCTAAAAAAAAGTTTCAGAACTAAAATTTTTTTAGCACTAAATCATTTTAGAACTAAAACCCTTCATTAAAATTGAACTGAAATATTTTTTAAGAAAATTAATGAATTTGGAAAATAAAAATTATTGATTATATATTATATATATGCGTGTATGACTACTAATAATTGAAATTGACACTATTACTTTACAAGTACACAATTTAATTGAAATTCGAAGCGATTTAAATCAATATTTATCAAATTCACTTATTTATTCGTATCGATTAATTAATTTGAATTTCAGTAGAAGACAGAAATGAAATGCACAGATAACTTCTTGTATCGATTAATTAATTTGAATTATAACAAATACAGAAGAGAGAAATGAAATGCATAGATAACTTCTTGTATCGATTAATTAATTTGAATTATAATAAATGCAGAAGACAGAAATGAAATGCATAGATAACTTCTTGTATCGATTAATTAATTTGAATTATAATAAATGCAGAAGACAGAAATGAAATGCATAGATAACTTCTTGTATCGATTAATTAATTTGAATTATAACAAATAAGAAGAGAGAAATGAAATGCATAGATAACTTCTTGTATCGATTAATTAATTTGAATTATAATAAATGCAGAAGACAGAAATGAAATGCAGATAACTTCTTGTATCGATTAATTAATTTGAATTATAACAAATACAGAAGAGAGAAATGAAATGCATAGATAACTTCTTGTATCGATTAATTAATTTGAATTATAATAAATGCAGAAGACAGAAATGAAACGCATAGATAACTTCTTGTATCGATTAATTAATTTGAATTATAATAAATGCAGAAGACAGAAATGAAACGCATAGATAACTTCTTGTATCGATTAATTAATTTGAATTATAATAAATGCAGAAGACAGAAATGAAACGCATAGATAACTTCTTGTATCGATTAATTAAGTTGAATTATAACAAATACAGAAGAGAGAAATGAAATGCATAGATAACTTCTTGTATCGATTAATTAATTTGAATTATAATAAATGCAGAAGACAGAAATGAAACGCATAGATAACTTCTTGTATCGATTAATTAATTTGAATTATAATACAAATACAGAAGAGAGAAATGAAATGCATAGATAACTTCTTGTATCGATTAATTAATTTGAATTATAATAAATGCAGAAGACAGAAATGAAATGCATAGATAACTTCTTGTATCGATTAATTAATTTGAATTATAATAAATGCAGAAACAGAAATGAAATGCATAGATAACTTCTTGTATCGATTAATTAATTTGAATTATAACAAATACAGAAGAGAAATGAAATGCATAGATAACTTCTTGTATCGATTAATTAATTTGAATTATAATAAATGCAGAAGACAGAAATGAAATGCATAGATAACTTCTTGTATCGATTAATTAATTTGAATTATAACAAATACAGAAGAGAGAAATGAAATGCATAGATAACTTCTTGTATCGATTAATTAATTTGAATTATAATAAATGCAGAAGACAGAAATGAAATGCACAGATAACTTCTTGTATCGATTAATTAATTTGAATTATAACAAATACAGAAGAGAGAAATGAAATGCATAGATAACTTCTTGTATCGATTAATTAATTTGAATTATAATAAATGCAGAAGACAGAAATGAAAGCATAGATAACTTCTTGTATCGATTAATTAATTTGAATTATAACAAATACAGAAGAGAAGAAATGAAATGCATAGATAACTTCTTGTATCGATTAATTAATTTGAATTATAATAAATGCAGAAGACAGAAATGAAACGCATAGATAACTTCTTGTATCGATTAATTAATTTGAATTATAATAAATGCAGAAGACAGAAATGAAAAGCATAGATAACTTCTTGTATCGATTAATTAATTTTGAATTATAATAAATGCAGAAAGACAGAAATGAAATGCATAGATAACTTCTTGTATCGATTAATTAATTTGAATTATAATAAATGCAGAAGACAGAAATGAAACGCATAGATAACTTCTTGTATCGATTAATTAATTTGAATTATAAAATCAGAAGAGAGAAATGAAAACATAGATAACTTCTTGTATCGATTAATTAATTTGAATTATAATAAATGCAGAAGACAGAAATGAAATGCATAGATAACTTCTTGTATCGATTAATTAATTTGAATTATAACAAATACAGAAGACAGAAATGAAATGCATAGATAACTTCTTGTATCGATTAATTAATTTGAATTATAATAAATGCAGAAGACAGAAATGAAAATGCATAGATAACTTCTTGTATCGATTAATTAATTTGAATTATAACAAATAGAAGAGAGAAATGAAATGCATAGATAACTTCTTGTATCGATTAATTAATTTGAATTATAATAAATGCAGAAGACAGAAATGAACGCATAGATAACTTCTTGTATCGATTAATTAATTTGAATATAATAAATGCAGAAGAAGAATGAAACGCATAGATAACTTCTTGTATCGATTAATTAATTTGAATTATAATAAATGCAGAAGACAGAAAGAAATGCATAGATAACTTCTTGTATCGATTAATTAATTTGAATTATAACAAATACAGAAGAGAGAAATGAAATGCATAGATAACTTCTTGTATCGATTAATTAATTTGAATTATAATAAATGCAGAAGACAGAAATGAAATGCATAGATAACTTCTTGTATCGATTAATTAATTTGAATTATAACAAATACAAGAGAGAGAAATGAAATGCATAGATAACTTCTTGTATCGATTAATTAATTTGAATTATAATAAATGCAGAAGACAGAAATGAAATGCATAGATAACTTCTTGTATCGATTAATTAATTTGAATATAACAAATATCAGAAGAGAGAAATGAAATGCATAGATAACTTCTTGTATCGATTAATTAATTTGAATTATAATAAATGCAGAAGACAGAAATGAAATGCATAGATAACTTCTTGTATCGATAATTAATTTGAATTATAAAAATGCAGAAGACAGAAATGAAATGCATAGATAACTTCTTGTATCGATTAATTAATTTGAATTATAAAAATGCAGAAGAGAGAAATGAAATGCATAGATAACTTCTTGTATCGATTAATTAATTTGAATTATAATAAATACAGAAAGACAGAAATGAAATGCATAGATAACTTCTTGTCGATTAATTAATTGAATTATAATAAATGCAGAAGACAGAAATGAAATGCAAGATAACTTCTTGTATCGATTAATTAATTTGAATTATATAAATGCAGAAGACAGAAATGAAACGCATAGATAACTTCTTGATCGATAATTAATTGAATTACAAATACAGAAGAGAGAAATGAAATCACACAGAATTGAAAAATCGAAAAAGAATGATATATCAAATAAATTGAAAAAAAATTTCAAAAATTTCGAAATTGAATAAAATATTATTGATTTGTTATTATTATTGACATATGTTTTCATATGGCCTTTCATTCCTTCTTTCCTAAATTTGAATTTGAAATATTACTAACACATTTTTGTATTCAAACAAATCCAAAAAAAGTACATAAACGAATCGATAAATATCAATTTTAAATTATATATAATCATTTGGGATTTTTTTTTTCTTCAACAAAATTGTCCATCAAAATAGAACAGACAAATTTGTTGATTTGTTAGAAATGTTATTTTGTTCCAATCAATATACTAACAAATAAATATAAAACGAATAACAAAACCAAGAAAAATGATGAGATAAGAAAAGAGTTTGAAAATTTGAAAGGATTTAAAAAGAGAAAGAAAAAAAGAGCAGAAAAATTTAAATCATTTGAGATTAAAATTGGTTGAAATAGTCTTAGCCTGATAGGACAAAGAGTTCATTGAAAAGAAAAAAAGGAAAATAATATAAACAATTGAATAAATGGATGGATAAGGAGATGAAAATTATTCAAATCTTTTCAAAATTAATTGAAATAAACTTTTTAATTAAAATACAACAATGAGGATGTATGTATTGCTACTTCCTTTTTTTCTTTATCTCTTTTTTTCTCTCTTTCCTCTCTCCCCTCTCTCTTTCTCGTGAGAATATTTATATTTAATATTGTTTTTCACTGAATGTTAATATCAATTTAATAAGAGAAAAAAATAATATTTTTCGGTAATATATAACCTTAAATCTTATTCAAGTCTAAGAAAATTTTAGTAATTCTCATTCTAAAATAAATAATTATAATCTTCTATTTAAAATTTTGCCTATATTTTTTGCAAAATTCTCAATTAATACCTATTTTACTCATAAAAATTTGAGACGAAAAAAATGAAAAGATTAAATTTCTGATTAAAATTAATTTCTTTTTTGAGCGTAACTTAAAATAAATATGTTATAATTGAATAAATAATACATAATCTCAAAAATTTTTCAGAAATTAAATGAAAATTATTCTTTAATTTTTTTTATTTAATTTAAAAAACAATGAAAGAGGGAAACAATGATTCTTTTAATCCATCATTGGAATGGATTTCGAGCTCAAAGAAATAGTTTGTAATTTTAGAAAATATCAAAATTCTCGAGCAAAAAAAAACTTTATAAATGTTGTTTGTAAATTAGCATGTAAGTATGAATGCAACAATAAATTTTGACAAAAATTATTTGATAAGAGAAAAAAAGAATGATAAAAGTTAAAATAATAAAAATTTCTTATTAAATAAAATAAGTAAATTTGAATTTCGAAATTATTTTTATTTCTAAATTTATAATGAATACGTGTCCAATTTTCTCCATTATTTTAATTAGTTTCGAAAATTCCTTCATTTATTCATTAATTAATACTTTTATATCAATAATTTTAATAATGACAATTCATTTAATATAATAAGTCCTAATAATTAAACAAAACGAAAAACAAAACGAAATAGAATTAAAATAAACTAATTAGTAAATTATTTTTTAGGGAAAAAAAAATTAGTGAAATAATACAAAAATCAGTATATTAATTTATAAAAAATAAATAACTGAAAAGTTATATGATATAATTTTAAAAAACATTTATCAATATCTTATTATTTGATATTGATTTCTTATTAATGAAAATTTAAAAATTACATTATTTTTAAGCTGACAAAATATCTCTTCTTTTTAAATAAATAATTGAATTTTGATATCATTTTAATGAAAATGAATAAGAAGAAAAATGACTGATAATATTAATTGATTCGTCTAATGAAGTAAAAAATGAAATAAAAATTGGGATTGAAATTGAAAAATTTGATGTCATTGTTTATTAGAATGAAGGAAACAATTTGACTGATTGTTTCGTTTGCTTGATTTGTGATTTTTTGAAATTCAAACATTTAATTACTGAATATTTTGAAGGTAATAAAATGATCATTGATAACTTTTATAATAAATAATATGCAAGGAAAAAAACAAATGGAATCGTTTCAACTCCTTTTTAAATAATCATTTTCAACCAAAATGCTTTTCGATTTAAATTATTAATATTTTTTAAAAGAAAAAAGAAAGATGAAATTATCTCAAATTTTTTAAGTAACATTATCATTTTCTTGTCTTATTTTATAAAAATGTATATATTATTGAAAAAAACTTGAAATGATTTTATTCGCTTTTTTTGTATCCGAAGAAGAAGAAATAATTAATAAATTAATTAAAAAAATTCATAAATTTTCACTAAAAAAATTGTCTTCTTTTTCCTTATTAAATCTCGCCTTTCTTTTATTTCTAAAAAAATGTAAATTAATTTAAATTAAAAAGAATGTATAAAAATAAAATCGATTAATTGATTGAGAAAATCAAAGTGTAAAAAGTAGTAATGCTAATTATTTCTTATCAACATGTATAAATATATAACATATCTGATTAATTTTTTTTATTTGATTTCGAAAGATAAATCTGCGTAGTTTATATTGAAAAAATAAAATATATGTATGTATACCAGTCAAAAAATTTCCTTATTTCTTATTTATCTTCAAGACAAAAAATGTAAAAAGTTTTGAATTTATTATTTAAAAAATCAAAAGTATTAAATATTTTTGGGATAGATGTAAAAGGGAGAAAATGCGAAAGGTATATGAGAGATGGAAAAGGTAAAAAATGAAAAAAAAAATTGGGAGGAAATACGCAAAAGCAAGAGGGCATTTCTTTTTTTAACAAAAAAAAAAAAGAGAGAGAGAAAAGAAAGATAATTTTGATAGGAACAAAAAAAAAAGGACGAAAAATATTTATTGATAAAAAGGTAAATTTGCTATATTGTCTGTTAACATTTTCTTTATTATTTCTATGAACAGTGAGATAAATGTTAAGGGATGCTGGGCGAAATTTTGATGAAAATACGAAATTTGGACGGAAATTTCCGATGAAAATGCAAAATTTGAGTGAAAATTTTGAGAAAATTATAGAATTGGTTTAAAAAAATTTGGAAATAATTTTATATTTTTAGATTAGAAAATTAAAATTATCCTATCAAAAATGAAAATGTTTGCTTAAAATGATTTCATTATAAATTGTTGCCAATTTCTACTTAACACTTGCTAGAAATATAAATTTCAGTTTCTTAATAATCAAATTTTAATAAAAAAATTCTTGAGATTTAATTTGAAACTTTATTGGGAAATAAAATAAGAATAGATAATTCATTTACTTAAAAAAAAGTGAAAAAGAAAACTCCTCTCTTCATTTTATCAATGATAATATCAATTTCTTAACACTCATTTTAGATGTTTATTTTTTTGATCTTATTGAGAAATAAAATAGAAAACACCTCTCTTCATTTATCAATGATAATATCAATTTCTTAACACTCATTTTAGATGTTTATTTTTTTGATCCTAAAAATAAATTCATAAAATTGGAAGTGTTTTCAATGCAAGCAAAGAAAGAAGCGAGTAATTTTGTAAAAAAATTTTATATTTTTAATAAAAAATTTTATAGTATGTTATTCATTTTGTTGGCAAATTTCAAGTGAAACTGAAAAAGCAAAATGAAGGAATCAATGGATGGGATAGGTTTGTCGAATCGATTTACTACTAGATGAACAACTAACCGAAGCAAGAAAGGGCTCTCGCTCTCGCGTTTCTCGACGATTAGATGCTTGGTTGATTGTTGTTAGTTGGTTGGTTGGTTGGTTTGCTGGTTGATTGGTTGGTCGGTCGGTTGGTCGATCGGTTTACTAGTTGAATCAATAGATGGATAGATGTATAGATGGATGGATGGATGGATAGATAGATTAAAATCGATGATTCAACTGAGGCCAACAAATATTAATACTACGAATAGCTTTCCCATATCTAATTGATCCTTTTTATCATATGAAAATGTTGTTGCATGATTAACGATCTTGTTGTTGTGTTATTGTTGTTATCGTCGTCGTGGTCATTGTCATTATTATTAATTTTTATTTTATGTTGACGTTGTCGTTATTAGTACTAATGCTGTTATCGTTGTCATTATTTTTGTTGTTGATGAGTTATCATTACTATCACCACTGTCATCGTTATCATTTTTGTTGTCGACGTTGCTGTTATTATCACTGTTGCTGTTATCATTGTCATTATTTTTGTTGTTGATGTTATTATTGCATATTATTTTGTTGTTCTTGTTGTCATTCTTGTAACTTTTGTTGTTGATGTTATCATTATTTTTTATTGCTCTTGCTGTTATCGTTATTGTTATTATTTTTGTTGCTGACGTTATCGTTACTATTACTATTGCTGGTATCATTTTCGTTATTTTTTTGCTGTCATCGTTATTAATGCTGCTATATCTCTGTCGTTGTTATTATTATTATTATTATCATTATTGTTATTATTATTATTATTATTATTTTGTCGTTATTATTATTATTTTCTGTTATTATCGTCGTCGTTACCATAATTTTTGTTTTTTTTAGATTAATATTTATGCTTAAAAAATTTTTTTAATTTTTAAAGTTTTTCATACATATTATGTTCTATATCTATCTATCCATCCATCCATCCATCCATCCATCTATACATTTATCCATCTATACATGAATTTTGGATTTAATTAATACTATTGCTGTTTTACTGGTATTCTTATTGATTTACTTATTTATTCATTACAAGTATTCGTTAATTTTTTCAGATTGTTTTTATATAAATACACTTTTTATTTTTTTGAAATTCCAATATATACATAATTAATATGAAGTAATTTTGAGATAATATTATTGAATTTAATGCATTAGTAAAGGATATGAAATATCAATTTTTCCGATAATTAGCATTATAGTGATTAACATATTGATATAATATGATATTAATTGATTTTACTAATTATCCTATTTTTAATAGAATATGATAATTTCGCCGAAAACTAGTTAATTTTTCCAGTATTGCTTGGCTAAAATTATTAATTAAAAGAAAAAAAACGAGAAAAGATAGCGATTCTTTAGAATAGAGGAATTCCAAATAATTTAATAATTCCTACAAGAAAAATGCCTATCTCGAGAAAAATATTGATTTTTTTAACAAAAATATTATTTTTCCTCTAGGAAGAGTGAATTTTTGATTTTTAGCTGGTAAATTACATCAAATAAAATTAAAAAGAAGGAAGGAATTATTTATAGATGTGAAGTTTTGCTACACAAACAATATTTTCAAATTTTGTCAGATTTCACATTAATTTAGTTAAACAATCATATGAATAATTATCAAAAAAAGGAGCAAAAAAAAATTGCCGCAAATTTGAATAATTCAAATAATTGAAAATTTTCATCCCGCTTCTTTCTTATATTTCGTTTTTATAAAATTTTTGCATGAAAACAAAAGAAAATGAAGAAAGATTAATCGACCCATTTTATAAATTTTCTTTCCAAATCAAATTTGATCTTTTCAAATATAAAATTTACTGTTATTAGGAATTAAATAGAACAAAAAAGATATAATTATCTATTTCTATTCTAATCGTTGAATTGTATTCATTGTGAATATTGAAAATTATAAATGAATTATTAAATTAATATTATCATAAACATTATAAATAGAAGAATTTTTAAAGGATGGAATAAAATGAAAATGAGAAACGAAGTTAAAGATTTATAGTACTGGGAGAGAAGGCGGGGTTAGAGGTTAAGGGTTGATTAATTAATAGTACTGGGGAGAGAAGGCGGGGTTAAAGGTTAAGGGTTGATTAAGAGCTAAAATTTAATAGTACTCCTTTTTTGAAAAAAATCGGTAAATACCGTTAACTGAATAATTTGAATGTCAGGTATTAATTAAAAATTTAAATTCGAATAATTTACAATTAAATAAATAGCGATAAAAAAAGATATATCTATGAATCTATGAAGATTGTATCTTTTTTTTCAATCTATCAATTAAGAAGAGATTTCGGGGTGAATTGAAATTTTTAAAATACTACAGGATATCTGAAGAGAAATGATTATGCGCAATAAAATAATGCTGATAATCTGTTTCAGTCTTTTTTCTCATTTTTTAAAATAGATCATTCAAATAATCACAATTCCCCAATATCGTATTCTCAAAAAAAAAGAAGATATTATCAAGGTCATTATGTATTTTAAATCAAATCAAATCAATCAATCAATATTGACATTCTTTAACATTAAAATCTCAAAAAAATAACATTTTTCGAGAATATTATGCAAGTACATAAATGAATCAATCAATATTAGCATTCTTTAACATTATACTCTAAAAAAAGTAACAATTTTCAAATTTATTTGTTCATACACATACATACATGCATATATATCTATATGTATGTGTATGTATGCACTTTGATATCTAAATATCATCGGATTTAATATCAGAAGAATTTGTTTTTTTGTTTCATTTTATTATTTACTCAAACTAATATGACAAGAAATGATAAATGATGATAATAACGATATAAATATTTATTTATTTAAGAAATAATATATGAATGGAAAGAGGTAAAGAGAGAGAAGAGAGGGAGAGAGAGAGATGTTTTTTGTTTCTAACAGCTCGCAAGAAAAGTATCAAAATAAATTAAAATGTGAAAAGAAATTTTTGAGAAAGAGGAGGAGAAGAGGAAAAACCTTGAAGATTTCACTGAATAATAAAAAAAGAGAAAAAAGAAAAGAAAAAAACCGACAATACTTTAGAGAGAAATAGAAATAGAAAAAGAAAAAAGAAAAAAGAAATATTGGATGTTGAAATAAACTATTGAAATGGGAATTGAAATTGAGACAATAGTTTTATGTATCTTTAATTTTTCTTTTAAAAACTTTACTGATTGATATTTTTCTTCTTTCATTTTTTCCTTCTCTCTCTCTTTTTTTTATCTATTATTTCATTCAATTCTTTCTTACTTTCTTTTTTTCTTTCTAATGCTTCCTTCGTTTTAGAAATTGGAAAATAGAAGAAAATTGAATTTGCAAACATATGCAAAGCAATAGAACGAAAATATTTTAGTAAAAAGAGAAGAATGGAAAAGATGAAAAATTTGAATGCTGTAAAAAGTGAAAAAAAGAATGAAGAAAAAGACGAAAGAGAGAGGGGAGAGAAGGAGAGAGAGACAGAGAAAAAAAGTAAATGAAAGGAATTCGATTTTATGAAAATTATCCATCCCTTCTTCTATACTTGATTTCGGTTTTTTTCTTGTCACCATGTCACCAATCTTCATATGATTTTCTTCATATGACTTTTTTTCTCCTTCCCTCCCTCTCTCTTTTATTCTCTTCCTCTCTCTTATGCTTTGAAGAGAGAGTATTTTCCCCATAATTTAGTTAATCAAATTTTTGATTATATAGGAATTGAACGAATATCTTTATAAAAAAAAAAACATTTTATATTTACCTGTTTAGTTAATCAGAAATCAATAATCGGCAATAATTGTTATCTTCCAAGTTATTAAACAAAGGACGGTGGAAAAGTAAACTTTATTCTTTTCTTGTTTTATAAATTAAGTAAGGAATAGTATTTGATATTGATATTTATTAATTATTCTTGTAACATATGAAAAGGATTTGTTTATTTATTTATTCCAATACTTCACTTAATTTTGAAGTTTATATATTCCATTTATTTTGGTTTGCTTACAAAAATAGAAAATTGTAAAAAGCAAAGAGTAATAGTAATAATTTAAGCAAAAGTTACCGCAATTTTTTAATTTCAATCAAATATGAAAGCAAAAAAAAAATGAAAATTAATGTTAATCAGTGAGAAGTAATATTTATTTAAATTTGATCAGTGAACTGTAAATTTAAATTAAATTAATTAGAAATAAACATAAATTGATCAATGAGTGCTACTGTATAATTACATTGATCACAAAGCAAAAGCAAAATTAAACTTATTGCTAATCGATGAGCAATAAGTTCTAAATTAATCGATGAGAAATAAATTTAAATCGACCAATGAGTAATTAAATTAAATTGATTATCAAAAAAATGATTTGAGTCGAATAGACAAATTTAATTATCGCATTTCTTTCTTTCTCATCCATCCTCTTCTAAGGAAATAGGAGATCACAAATAGATTCATCCATCCTTTGAATCATAAAAATATTATTTGTATTTTAATTTAGGTATTCATTTCTACGATTATCAATTATTATCATCAATCGCTACGCCACAACAAATAATAGCAAAAAAGAAACTCAAGAAATAGTTTTTTTTTCTTTTTTTTTTGGTTAGTAAATTGGAAATGAAAAATTAAAATTTGCAAATGAATAAAAACATTACAGTTATCATTCAACTGGCATAAATTTATTCGAAAAGAAAGAAAATAGAATATTTTTCTCAATTTCTAGAAGTAATATAATGTTGTTGCTTTTAAGTATTTCATTTGAAATTATTTTCCACTTAAAAGAAATTATTTATTGCTATATATGCCTATTTTACGACAATGAATGATTCATTTTAAGAGAAAAAAATTAAAAAAATTTATTTAAAAATGGTTTTTTCAGTTCATTTTAAATGCATAATAAAATAATAAATAATTTTTATCCAATGACCAAATAAAATTAAATGAAAAAAAAAATTATTTCTCTTTTTCTTTTTTTTGAAAATGCCATATTAAAATAATGATAATAGAAGAGGTTAAATATTATTAATTTTTAAATTTATGCTTTCCAAATAGTTTATAATAATAAGTTGATGACCTTAACCCCATTTTTAATATTCTGTCTTATTTAATATTATAATCAAAACTTATTTTGCGACTGGTACCACCATCAAATGAAATAAATGTCTTTAAATATTGTCATTTTGTATCAAATAAATTTTCATTTCTTCAATTTGGAAAAAGCAATAATGAGAAAAATGAAAATGGAAAAGACATAAAGTTTTTGAAAAATCTTTTACTTTTTAAATAAAATCAATATGCAAAAAAGGAAATTGAAATTATTGTAAAATAAATAATAATTTTGCAAACTTCGTTTTTTTCTTTATTAGACAAAAATTGGAATTGACAATAAAATTTTTATTCCAAAATATATTAATTTCTTATTAATTACTCCATCCAAACAGATATGCATTTTAATATAAATGAATTTTAAATAAAAAATATAAAAAATAATAAAGAATCGAATAAGAATTATATGCTTTTACTATTATCTATTTTTTAACATATGATAGTAACAAGTTATAATAATTACTGTTATCGTTGTATATATACTATATATGATTTAATTAGATAAAAAAAAAATGCAGATTTCAACAAAATCAATAAAAATAATCTATTATTTTATTATTGTTAAACTTATCACAAGAATAAGTAATGATAACGATTATCCTCATACATACATATACATGAATTAAACGTTAATTTCAAGTGATAACAATACGTGATATGATTGCATTGAATTTTAAGATTATTTCATTTTTACATTCTTTGTTTTTATTTTTTTAATGTAAAATAATAAATTTTACATAGTGTTATGTAAAAATTAGAAGAATTGATGAAATGAATTGCTTAAAACAAACTGCTAAATAAATCGTTAATCGAATTCAATTCTCAGTGTCAATAATATTTAAGTATATCATAACTTGTTACTGAAAAAATAAGTACTTAATAATATGTATGATTAATTTATAACATGATATATCTATAATATTATCAATTTACTTTATGAATACAAAAATTTTTCCTTATTAAAATTTATTTCTCGGGAAAAAAATTGCATCAAAATGTAAGAAGGAAAAATAAAATTGAAATGGAACTTTGTTTAACCAATATTTCATTCATAAAAGATGAGTTAGAAAAGATTATATGATGCATATATTGGTAATCATTAAAGATGATTCTCGAACTCTCGAATAAAAGAAGATAAATTGAAGATGAGAAAGATTTTGAAATGCTCGAACAATTATTCATAATATTCGTTCTACCATTTTCGAAAGTATTTCGAGAAGTAAAAATTGAAATGAAAGAAAAAAAGAAAATTTCCTCACTTCCATATCTTTTCTCGTATTGCTTTTACAAAAAGTTTAAAAAGGGATCACTGATAAATTGCGAAAAGCCAATATTTTCTATAGCAAATAGAAGTTTTCCTACAAATTAATGAACTTTGATTCCTTTTTTATTCATTTATAAACGATAATAAATGATATCATTTTATTAAAATCGATCTTATTCATTTGGATTAATCAAATTCAAATTAATTTTAAAAATGCTAGCATTTGTAACATTATGTTAATCAAAATATCGCAATAATATTCCATAATTAATTTGAGAAGATGGCTAAAGATTTTTCAAAGTTAAAACAAAGTTTTCTGAAAATAATAATTTTGTAATAATAATATCAAATAATATTGTAATAATTTGCAATAATAATATTGAACGAAAAAAAAGATATTATTAAGATTATTTGACACATTGAATTCGAGTTAATTTTAAAAATGCATATGTTAGCATTTATAGCACTTTATTAATCATAATATTGCAATAATATTTGATAATTGATTTGATAAGCTGATTGGAATTTACAAAATTAAAAAAAAAGAAAAATAATTTTGCACTTATTTAAACGAATCCATCCTTATTTTAAATCCATTAATAAACAAAAATATTTTAAATCTATTTATTTATTCTTGAAAAGAAAAGTGGAAACTAAAGAAAGAAAAAAAAGACGATGATACTTTGTTATCTTTTCCAATCAATACTTATAAATGTAATCCAATCAGGTAAAAGTGAAATTCTTCAATTTTTCAAAAATCCATTCGTTTTAATTTAAGGAAAATGAAATTTGAAAAGCGATGAAAAATTGCTATTCTATATAAACAGTGGCTTATGGGATTCGAACTTTATAAATCATTTCAAAATTAAAAAAATGATAAATTGCTAATTTTCTCTTTTTAAATTAGTGTTAAATGGATTTAATAATACACGTAAGGTTTTTCAATTATTCAAATTCATTCGTGCATTTCGAATCAAAAATCAAATTGAAAAGTGATAACAAATTATCATCTTTTAATAATTAGCATTTATTGTTGTAATTGGACATATGATATGTTAGATATTTGCTTTATTTTCAATTTCATTATTGTGATATAATAATAAGATTAATTTTCTCGACCAGTTTTACACAAGATGAAATCAGCGCTTCGTTAATAGCAATATTTTGATAAATTAAAATATTTCCAATTTCATCAAATTTAACTTATGCATATATGTTGTTGTTTATAAAAAAAGAAGCCATTTGCAAAGCAACACTTTGACAAATAAAAGTTTTGATGGTGACATCATTAATAATTTGCTATTGCTGTTGTTATTGTTATTGTTATTGTTGTTATTGCTGTTATCGTTGTTATTGTTGTTATTGCTGTTATTATTGTTACTGTTGTTATTGTTGTTGTAATTGTTGTTATTGTTGTTATTGTTACTGCTGGTATTAATGTTAATGATGAATATTAATCGACTGTTGTATTTCCAATAAGCAACAAACACTTATTTTTCATAAGCAAATATGAAGGAATTCATTTCTAATTTGAAAATTTACATGTTTTTCAGTTAATTTGAAATTAAATAAATAAAAAAGAAATGCAGTATTATGGTGCGAAAAAAAGAAAATTTCAGAATCCATCTCATTTTGAAAATCAGTACTTCTTAATTCACTTTACTTTTTTTCTCCCTTTCCCTCCCTCTCTCTCCCTCTCTAACTCTCTTGAAAATTTTTAATTTGATATGAAAGGGAAGGAAATTTGGTTAAATTTTTAAGTTATAAATGCAAATTATTGATTCATTTACAAATTAGCTAATACCTAATTTGAATTTTATAAATTTTATAAATTTAAAGCTATATTTTCTTAGTATGGATTAATAATGGTATAATTAATTTATCTAATAATATTTTGTCATTTTTTCGCTTTTTGCCTTTCAATCTTTATTTCTCTTTTAAACTGTTATTATTATAGCGAACAAAATATTTAATACTAGTCAGGACAAAAGAAATGCAAATAAAGCCTAAAATGATCCAGAAGACAAACAATAAGGAAATATAGTTTTATTGATATAATTCCTTACTTTTAATCATCCATAATTAGCATTTCTTATTAAATATCAAATTTAAATTTTTCATTTTGATTTGATCACAAATTATTATACTCAACTGATTGACTATATTTATATACAAATTATATATTAAAAAAGAATAGCTACAAATCTGAATTTAAAATTTGACTTAATTAAAAATTAATGTAATTAATATACATATATATAAATAATATATATATATATATAGTTGATAGAAGACAGTTATCCGTGTGCAACTTTCCTGATACCTCTTGCTAGAAATTCTCTAAAACGAAATGGATAGGCCATGCTTTCCTGGTCTGTATTTATATACATGTATATATTTAAAATCCAGACTTGGTGGATATTCTTATTAATACATATATATACAATCAGTTAAATATGCTAATTTAGAATTACATTAAAACTTAAAATTCAAATGTGATATTTTATACCAACTATTACGGATGGTTAAAAACAATGGATTGTACTAGAAAAATTGTATTTCTCTATTGTTTATCTTTCAAATCATTTTAAGCTTTTATATTCATTTTTTAAGGCATATTTGAATATATATAAATATTTGAGAAAGTATATTACTATAAATTTGTCAATTAAGTAAATAAAAATACTTGTTTTTTTTTAATCAGGATTTTAGAAGAAATAATATGAGATATTTTCATAAATCCATTGTCGATATGTTTGTTATTGAATAAAATAAGTGAATAAAAATTAGGATAAATAAAGTTTTGAAAAGCGCAAAAAAGAGATTTTCAAGAGAGGAAGTAAAGTATTACAAGAAAGAAATTGGTAGTTGAAAGTATTTGAAGAACAAAGAAGAAATTGGGAAAAAAAACTAAAATGATACATTGAAAAAGATGATGACTTGTTTTGTTTTGTTATTTACATATAAATAAAATAATTAAATAAACAAAGATATCTATATATAAATAATAAACGAAGTAAATGAACATTTATTTCTATATTTCAAACTAATCCATTCATACATAAAATAAATGATTAAATACGAAATAAAATAATAAATTATTCGTCTTCATAAAACCAATACGAACGATTGCTAATTTCTCTTAATCATTGTTGATTTTAATCATTTCTTATTATTTAAAAATTTTTGTCCGATCAATGACAGCATAAACTAATGATTAAAAAAGAAAAAAGAATGGAAGGAAGTTTTGTTTCAAATCTTTAAAAAGAAAAGATATTCATAAATATTAAAAAAGAATTGGAGAATCGAAGAAAGACAGGAATAAACCTGTTAGTATTTTATTATAAGATGCAATTAATTGCCTTTTTTTATTTCCTT
Source organism: Dirofilaria repens (assembly GCA_008729115.1). Lineage (NCBI taxonomy): Eukaryota > Metazoa > Nematoda > Chromadorea > Rhabditida > Onchocercidae > Dirofilaria > Dirofilaria repens. Next base: position 18,408 of record SNRZ01000259.1, on the reverse strand, counting down.
CGATTGAAAGAAAATATTATCTGACCATTAAAAATTAGCATAAAATTTTGTTAATTTTTTTTCCTTCTAATTTTATTTTAATAATAAATTGTTATTTTGCTAATTTAATTTAGCCGAAAATTAAACAATAGTTAAGTGATGCTTGCCGCAAAGAAATACTTTTTAAAATTCGATATTAGAAAAAAATTGGAATAAAAAGTAAAAAAGTACGAATTTGATTTTCGAATTCTTTTAAAATTATAAAATTCTTTCTTATTCCAATTTTTCTTTTTGTTTTTCTTTCAATTTTCTTTTTTTGAACAATAATAAAATATATGTTCTTATTACTTCGAATTTATTGTTGTTTTTTTTCTTACTGAAAAATAAAACCCATTTTTTTTTCTTCTTTTTTTAATTAATTTCTATTTTTCAAATTTCCATTTTCCAAGCTAGTTTAATGTTAAAGAAAAAATTTAATTAAGAATCTGATATTTGGGAAAAACTGAGTGAAAAGCTTCAACATATTCAATAATGATATATATATATATATATATATATATCGAAAGGTATGGAAGGAGCAGCACCAAAGTAGAGGAGAGACACAAAGGGAGAGACACAAATAAGAAATAATAAGCCAAGGTATAATGAGCCATATACATAGACGACTTAGATAAGAGGGATTGTTAGGAATGGGGTAATTATAAGATGATATATCTTGCAAAACATTGATTTAAGGGATACAGAGAGAGAGAGAGAGATAAAAAAAACGGATTCGGATAACTATTGATGGAGATGAAAATTGGATTACTTATCACTTTATGTCGAGCTAATATTGATCAAGATGAAGATCAAATTAGAGTTTAAAAATTATTCGAGAAATGAAATTTGATGCTAATTTAGAGCACAAAATATAAGATTTTTAAACAAACGCAATCTCATATGATTCATCGTTATAAAAGCATTTATTGATTTCGAATAATAATATAATTAATTAATGATATTAATTATGATTTTTTGCATTGGAATAGAACTGATTGTTCCAAAATTTCATTCCAACAAAAAATTTCAAACAAGGCGGGAAGCATACTGATTAATTTAAAGAAAAATAGGCTGAGAAAATTAATCAATGAGACTTGATTTATTTTAAAATTTTCACTGAATTAATAAGTTCATTATTTCTTTTATTCGATTTATATCTCTACCATTTCAACCAGAATTTTAACTAAGAAATTCGAATAAAAAAAGAATTGGAATCAATTCACCTAATTTTCTTAAATATCGAGACAATCTTATTTGATCATTTCCAATTGCAAGTAATAGTTTATTAATTTTACTTTTTAATTTATTGAATTCTATAGCTAAAATACCATATTTTGCATTCTGGTTGAAATGGTAAGAATATAAAAAAATTTCTCGACCTTTTTTTCGAGAATTAAATTTCGGAAACAAGTTCCAAAATATCATTGTTTTGTAATTTTATTTTTCTCTAACGGAATTTTAAATTGGGAACTAGATGAAATCCGATTTATTAGTGCATATTCTTATGCTTTTCAAGAAACAATTCTAGTAATATAATTCATGCAACGACAACTCCACCTCACAACCACATCCCCAGAAATAATGCTATTTTCCGGAAAGATCGAAATGGTTCCACAAAACTTTTCGGTTTTACGCATTCTGTAACAAACCCACTGCCATCGGCTTATACCCGAATTGCGAAAACGTTTGTGTTTTCTTCAACAGCTATTATATGTTCAGACCAGCGCATGTTTTTGCATGTGAGTGCAGGAAGGGAATAGGCAGTTCCGGGAGTCCAAGTTTCTCCTTAATTTCCGGATTTGCTTTTTATACGCCAAAAAAGAGAAGAACATGCGCTACATAGTGATTTATGAGAGATTATTTATTTAAAATTGTTGAAATTTAAGAAAATAGTAATGGAAAATTTGATTTATTTGAAATAATTTATTTCTATTTACTTGTTTCGAAGGATAATATGTTAATAACGAAATGATGAATGAATCAAAGATATCACGGAAACTTCGGAAATGCTTGTTACAATTGCAAAAGCATGATCCGGATGTAGAAATTTCATCATTACCTAGTAAAGTAAGTGATAATTTCAACAGAAAATTTGCATATATAATTTATCATTCATCGTACACTGGTTATCTTTAATGCGACATAATTTATTATTTAATTTATATATTTTTGAAGATTATAAGTTAGAAAAGAAAGCAATTAATTTTTCCATTTCACGTTATCATCTTTTCTTAGCGCGGGTAAACGGCGGGAGTAACTATGACTTTCTTAAGGTAGCCGAATGCCTCGTCATCTAATTTGTGACGCGCATGAATGGATTAACGAGATTCCCACTGTTCCTATCTACTATCTAGCAAAACCACAGCCAAGGGAACGGGCTTGGCAAATACAGCGGGGAAAGAAGACCCTGTTGAGCTTGACTCTAGTCCGACTCTGTGAAGAGTCATGAGAGGTGTAGCATAAGTGAGAGGTATTTATTTACAAATACCATCAGTGAAATACCACTACTTTAATCGATTCTTTACTTATTCTGTAAAACGAGAATTGAAGCATTATATGTGTTTCGAAATTTTTGATTTAAGTTAAACCACTCGGTGGTTTTACGACTTGCATCGAAGACAGTGTCAGGCGGAGAGTTTGACTGGGGCGGTACATCTGTTTAGTTATATGCTTAAATTCAGCGGGTAATCACGACTGAGTTAAGGTCAAAAAAAAAAAGAAATATTACATATTGAATATTTCATTTCATTACTGATTCATTTATTGCATTATTTCTTTATTTCCATAAATATAGAAACAAAATAAATAATAATTAAGCAATAAATGATGAAACGATAATAATTTATACCTTTCTTTTACGCTATATATATATTAATTATTTTATTTCAATATGTAAAATATTGTAAGTAAAAACTTACATATTATTATAATACTTAATCAGGGGATAGTAAATTTTTCATATAAAATTTTAAATCATCTGATGAATTATTTCAGCAAATAATATATCAATCAAACAAATAAAAATTATTATTTGAATATAACTATCAATGATATATTACTTATTAATTTAATAGATATATATGTTATAATAGCAATTTATAAATGCCGACAATGACTCACGCACATATTAAAATATTAAAATATAATTAACATACAGATGCCATAGTCTTACGTACATTATCATTACTTTGATAACATGTTTTAATTGTTCATTTTCATATTTTTTTCTTATTTTAAAGTTCTACTTCTTTAATCATTATTTGATATTCTTGCTAGATATTTTTTAATAATGTAGGTAAGAACGATAAAAAAAAAAGATCGAAATTTTCTGCAGAATTTTCTTCCTTTTTTATATGAATATTATAATTTATTGTAGAATTAAGCATAAAATATCATGGGTAAAAAGAGAGTCACAATGTCATCTTTTAAAATCCTATAATTTAATTAATCTATTAATTATATTTAAACCATATAATTATCAATAAATAACGTTAAAAAATAATATCCTTCAATATATTCAGCATATCGAAGATATTGTTCATCGAATACTTTACTATCTAGTTATCTTTACATTTGAAAATAAGATCAAATCTTTTTCAAATTCATATGAATTGATGCTTTCATCGGAATCCATTAAAGCAAGTGTTAATTTTTTTTAATCCATATAAAATTATTCATGGGAGAAATTATATTTTCACTTTTAAATTGCAGATATTATTTGTTGCTAACAGTAGTCCATTATGTGGAGTGTCATACAATGAATTGGAAAGGATATTCAATCAGTTCGGTGAAAATTGTGATTTTGTAGTATTTCAATCGCAACGTTCATACTCTTTCATCATTTTTCATACGGTAGCTACAGCTCAATTAGCTTATCAGAAACTTCATGGACAGATACCGTCCGAATTGAATTCAAATGCTTTGCCTTTCTATATTGCTTTTGTCAAAAATGGTAATTATTATTGTGCATGTTACAAATCTTATATAAATAAATAAGTTGCATTTAATTGAAAAAATAAGAAACAATTTAAAATGTATTGAGTTCAATTGTGTGGTTATATATCTATGAGTATTTTAATTGTTACATTTAATTATAAATAGGATAGCGATTGTCCTTTTCTTTTCTCTATATTGAGTAAACTATAATTAACATCACAATGTAAAAATCGGATCGATTTTTGTCTATTCTAGCTGAACTTTGAGTACGATGTTATTCTTATCTCATTAAAATACAGTCTCGAAATTAATTAGAAGGAAACATGAAATTATGTTTCACATATGTAAAAAACATTTCAGTACCATCCATTAAAAGGACGGAACCACTACATAAACCGAATAATCTCTGGCTTTTGCCGGATTTTATCACTGCAGATGAGGAAGCAGCATTGATTATTGTTATCCAAGATTATATGCCCAGTGGAAGTAAGATTTTATCAATTTTTTTGCGAGAGACTTTTAAATATATTAGCCATCAAGACTTTCTATTGATATGACAAGCCAAATTATGTTTGTCTTTTGGATGACTATTTAGTCTAATAAATGATTGCTAAAAAATTTTAAAATTATTCGCAAAAAAGTGTAATATATATCACAGTAATAATTTGATGTCGTTGTTTTTGCAAAGTTTAATTAAATCACATTTCAGAAACATTAAAAAGCCGTAAAGTGATCCATTTTGGCTTCGAATTTAATTATGATGATAATATGGCATGTGAGCAACCATCTCCAAATCCAATACCGTCGGCTTGTCAAGCCATAATCGATCGAATGCTTGATGCGGGAATATTCTGGGAAAAACCGGATCAGTTGACAGTGAATATTTATGAGCCTGGAAATGGTATACCATCACATGTTGATTACTCATTCTGCATTCAGTGATACTATAGCTTCACTTAGTTTGCTTTCAGGTGTATTTGCATTTTCTTTATTTTTTTTTTTTTTTTTTTATGAGAAATCATCTGAATGTTTGTTTGCTTTACATTTGCATTAACCGTAGGAAATTTTTTCATATAATTAACATACAGATGCCATAGTCTTACGTACATTATCATTACTTTGATAACATGTTTTATATTGTTCATTTTCATCAATTTTCTTAATTCTATTGTGCCATATATATAATCTGTAAAAGCAGATGAATTAATGGTAAGTATTTATATTTATGATAACATAAATATAAATATTTTATATATTTATATATAAATATTATAAATAATATAAAATGTATATAAATATATATATATAACATTTTATTTATGTTATCAATTTTTTTTCTTATCAATTTTTTTGCATTAACCGTAGGAAATTTTTTCATCTAATTAACATATAGATGCCATAATCTTACGTACATTATCATTACTTTGATAACATGTTTTATATATGTAAATATTTATATTTATGTTCCTTATTATCAGTTCAGTTTAGAACGCAATTACGTATAAGCTTATTATTTTATTTCAGATATCGTTATGGAATTTCGTGATTTTGCGAATACTTCAGCAACTTATGATATTCTTTTGCCACGTTTTAGTTTGACAGTAATGCGAGGAGAATCGCGGTATCGATGGAAACATGGGTAATTATTATTATTATTCATATTTCAAAATGGTGAATGATGCATCTGCAAAGTTTTTTTTTTCACTATATAAATATTTCATAAAATTTTTTCGGCTTTTTTTATTGCATAAATATTTTACGAATTTTTTTACAGTAAAAAGTTTTGCAGGATAGCGAAACGAAAATATGATATAATCCTGTGACAAATAGATTGATAGCACGACAGTTGAGGGTTTCTTTCACATTTCGAAAGGTGATACGAGAAAAGTGCCAATGTACATTCATTGAATATTGTGATTGGGATCGAAACGGTGCAATGAAAATTCCGGATAGTGATGAATATGGTGCAGCAATCGAAAAGCAATATGTTTCTGCGGTAAAAGCATTGATTACTTGTGGTTCAGCTCACACCTTACAGAGCGTATAAATTGCAGAGATTTGGTCGATGAATCTGTATCCGGGAACCTGTAGTAAAGTAGTATTAGATAAGTGGAGTTTATTATTGAAATCTTAAATTTTTGGGTCAGCAATACGCGTTAGAATTTGTAGTTGTAGTGAAAAAGTATAAAGATAAAGTTAATTGTATTATTCACTTTGTTTCCATAGCAGATTTGCCAACGCACTGTCAGCAAGTTAAAATGACTGATATGATTTTATTACCCAAAAGAATTACTATTTTTATTCTTTTCAGTTTTGGTAAATTTACAGTATTGATCTTGATAAACTTATAGTGTTGAAAATTAGTTTGAAAAATGCTAATTATTTACAAGCCATGGTATAAAAGTAGTAAAAATTGCAACTAAATAGGACTGATTTTTAGCGATTGATATTTAGCGATTTCTTGCAAATATACTTATTAGAAAAAACTTTAGCTATAGCTAATTGATATTTAAGAATAGTGTAACATTTCAAGGTATGGCTCTTACAAAGAAGAGATTGATAAGATATTTGAAGAAATGTAGAAAAAATGCGAATGGAAAATGTTTAGATTTTCTTTTAGGTTTATGAATCTATAGCAGATCATTTTGATACAACTCGACACGCACAATGGAATGGTGTTGCTAAATTTTTGGCAAATTTTGAACCTGGGACAATAGTGTATGATATTGGCTGCGGTAATGGAAAATATCTCAGACTTGACGATGGGCTTATTAAAGTACATTTTCTTCCATTAAAGAAAGAATTTTTAAATTCTTGATGTGATGAAAAAATAATATCTCAATTTTTTATGTATTTGTTTAATGAATGGATGCAAATAACTGTAATTTCTGAATCAAATTTCAATTATGAATGAAGTCTTAAATTTACATTTTCATCTTAAAAATTTTCATCTTAAAATTAAAATTCATTTTAAAAGACAGTGTAACGTACATTAGTATTATATCTTAGAAACTCAAAATGGAATATTTTTTGATTACATTTCAGATTGGTTGCGACACATGCAGTAAATTATGCCGTATAGCTAATCAAAAACACTGTAATGTATTGTGTGCTGATATTTTATCGTTACCTTTCAAAAATTCGAGCGCAGGTGCAGTCCTATGCATTGCTGTTATCCATCATTTAACTACGAAAATGAGAAGGTGTCAGTTTATACGAAAATATTTTTTAATTTGTATTTTTGCAAAGAGATGCGAAACTAACATTACTATGAATCTTGTACATATAATTTTGCACACCGATTTTCTAATCGTCATGATATTAATTATTCCATCTTATGAAGTTTAACTTTAGTTTGTCATTTTTCATTTAAAGATTTTGCGCAATCCAAGAAATTATTCGTGTATTGAAATCAAATGGACAAGCATGCATTACCGTTTGGGCATATGAACAGAATTTATGCGATGAGCCTTCTGAATATTTGAAAATGCGTCGAAAAAAGCGTGATGTGCAGGTTTGGGATTACATTTATGTCTGTTTCATACTTTCTTTCATTTTCATATAGTATAATGTGATTTTATTTAGTTTGATCATATTTTTACTTTTTTCTTATATCAATCTCTTTATTGTCCACTAACATGAAATTGTAATCAAAAATTTCAGAGTTTTAACTGGATATATATGCGGTAAAATTGATTTTTGCAGATGAATCGTCGAGATAGTCATGGAAGATTGCGCGTGCATGAGGGAAGAGAATTTACGCAACCAGATATGCTTGTTCCATTTCAAAATGCTGATGGAAGTCGATTTCTGAGGTAGTAAAACATTTTTTATAAAATTTTTTTAAAAATTGATTTCATTTTATATAGTTTCTTGTTTAAGAAATGAGTTGAACGAATGCGTGAAAAGAAGGAATAATATTAAATCCATATTAAGCATATAAATTTTATTAAACCCGTTACATAATTTTAAAATATTATTGCCTCTATCGTTTTCGCAAGACAAGTAGCTTAAAAGCAATGTAAGATGAATTAATTAAATTCCAGCTTGCATTGTTATTTTAATTTAGGTACTATCATTTATTCCGTGATTTCGAACTAGAGGATTTGATCAACGATGTTGGTGGTTGTTTTATTGAAAAATATTTTTATGAACAAGGAAACTGGATTGCTTATGTTAGAAAAATATGAAAACTTTTATATCTATTTTTACAGAAATTTTTTTAGAATCTGAATTCTAATTTTCGTTCCAAGTTGCGGATTAGTTCCCTTTTTCCTCAGGTCATTTATCAGATTCAGTAGTTTGAGAAGACTTCTGAACTTATTGCTTAATATATGTGACATTATAATAGAAAAGTTGTATTTTATTTGAAATAAACGAATGAGTTTGACTTGCTTGAAGTGATAACTTAGGTATCGATTGTCAAAGTGATTATTATGTGAATGAAATTTATTTATGAAATTTCTTCTTTCTTGAATCAATTGAATGAGTTTTATAACCAGTTTGATTAAATTCAAGTAATCGAAAATGAATTAATGGAATTGTTATGCAGCATACGAATAATTTAAATAAAAAGTGTTAAATAAATTGTTCATAATCATCGCATTTGAGCGAGAGCTAGCCGCAATAAAACGTTTCCATTTTTATTTTTTGAGTCAAATTGACAGAAATTATTACAATCATATGAATTCTTAAAAATTATTTGAAGCTATTGCAATTTTGTTCTATGACGCTTCTGATAAGATAAGCATGTGGAAAATGCTAAAGAGTAATAGTAACGTGAAGAATGGAAATGACGTGATTTCCATCATCTCAAACGTATCATTTTGAAATTATTTAAATTTTGATTAGCTGTTCAATCAAAACAATTGTCGCATAACTGATAGTTTAGTTTATCTCATCTCTATGAACTTAATGAACCAATCTTTTCTCAATCGAAAGTAGAAAGATTGAATTTTATGGTTTTCACAGTCTGATATTTTGTAAAAATAAACAATGAACCCAATTGTAACATCTGGGTATTATCCTCCGCTGAATAATTTGGACATTTGTTGTGAAAACGATCTGTTCATGCTATTTAGTTACCTTATTGTTATACCTACGAAATTCATCTATAATATAATTTAGTTGTTCGAACATAAGTTGATAAAGAAACTGTTGATATTTTACTTATGGTCTCATGGATTTTGGTAATGAAGTATGGGAAAGTTCAGGCAGATCAAAATTTAGTACTTATCTGTGGAGTGACGATTGACATAGATGATATCACTGGATGAACTTTCATATGATACATACCTGGATTTCCAGGAATCTAATCGGTACTTACGTTCCGCCACGAAATTCTTTTTAGGGTGCCATTCCCTGGAAACGGTCCGCTGATTTAATGCTGAAGCAATAGACGTAAAAAAAAACATTGATTACTTTGTTGACATATATGACAAATTCAGCTTTCCGTTTGTTTTGACGTGATCTATCTTCAACTTTACAAGGATTTCCATTTACTTTATTGAAAAAGTTATCTCTTTCAAAACTAATTAAATCATTTTTAAATCATCACAAATTTCTTAACCAATTCAATCGATATCTTGCAATTTCGAGCATTGCAGAATTTTTTTCATATTTCGATAGTTCAATCCAATTTTTATGTTTGAGCATATCTAATTAATAAACTTTTTCCTTATAATATTTTGCCATTTGCCTATTTAAAAAAATAGTTTAATGATATTACAATATTGAACAATGTTCCTTCTCATCTGATAATTTTGATCATGCAACTTGATAAAAATGTATTTTCTTCTTCAAAAAAAAATTGATGGATTATTAAATCCAAGAAGAATTTACACGTTTTCTTCCTTCTATTCTTCAATAAATTAACATGGGGCTGTTTGAAATTGATACTCAATTCAGTCATTTCTAATTATTATTATCAGAATCTGTAACATTTCAAAAAGTATATCATAAGGCAAATAAGCTACGAAAACAAGCCATGTAAAACTAAAATTTATCAGGCTGAACAGGTTGAAATTCTCATTCTTGGCATGGTTCGAGTACTTTCTTACTTACTTGCTGCACCAACAATTAAACGAGTATAAAATTTTCATTCTTTAGGTGATTGCTAAAGAATGCAATAATTCGAAGACAGCCATTTGATATGCTGATATTAAATCAAAAAACAGATATCGCAATTAGAAAACAGGTAATTGCGACATTTCCCTCTTCTTGAGCAGATCTAGTGCTCCCTTTCGATAATCCAATCACTAAATTTATTCTCCTCAGATAATCCACTCAGTGATTTCAAAATAAATGAGCAATAGATTTTCAATTCGAAAAAGTTTTTAAAATTATATAAGGAAGTGAAAATAAATGGATAAATTGAGAAGGGAAAATACGCAGTGCGTAAGATGAAATAATTGTATCAATATTAAATATTAAATGGAAAATGTTAGAAATAAATCTTTTCATTCTAATCATCACTTTCTGTGATGATATAATCAAGGAATTTTTTCTTGCAAGCGAATAAGATAAATAAACTGTCTTTATTGAGGTTTCAGAAACGAAAAATCAGCAAAATTGCAATTTTCTTTGAAGGAAATATATGCTTAATTCATATTTCAGCTTCAGAATCTGCTTTAACATCCGTTCAACATTAAGTGCAGAAATAATTATCATGAAGAGCTTATTCAAAGGAATTTCGTTCTTGGAGATTTCAATCTTTTTCTTCCTTATCTTCTGTAAAGTGTGAATCTATTCTTGATATATAAAGATGTAAAGTATTATTTTAGCTTCACTAAATATAGATAAAGGCGCATGGAATGGAAATTACTGAGCTTTAGTCAGCACTTTAGTTACTGGATATTTTCGATATTTAAAAATGAAATAAGACAAACTTCAGCATCGGACCTTACATATCTAAGAGCGGAACAATTCGAAGTATTTATCTCTATAATAAAGACATAATTTTAAACAAAATTTTTAGGACAGCTTAAAAAAACACTATTTCATTATACAACTATAATTTCAAAGATCATCACTGTAGATTTAGTTTCAATATTTCTCCATTAGTTTATTATATTTATTGCAATAATGGTCGGTATCATTGGAAGAAGCTATAAATTCAGATATGAATCTGTAACGACATCCAAAATAGAATACTCGAAAATTTGATTATTTTAAAGACTCTTTTTAAATTCTTTTGAATATTTAAACTAAATGAATATTTTCGCGGACATTTGATATAGGAAACGTTTAGATTGTATTATCATTTAGTTAATTTGCAGTATAAATTGAAAAGTGGCAGATTCTATTTACATTATCTTTTCAAATACAATAATATTTCCTGCTCCAAACATAATGAAGAATCCAAGACCAAAAATGAATATTGTTTTTAACAGATAGCATAATTGTCGCGAATAAACTCCGAAAAGATTTCTTGATAAGAGAAAATATGAGTGTCACTGAAATCGCGATGAGAACCAGAAAATCAGAGAATTTAACATCGGATTCCACATTAATGTGTATATATTGTACGTGCGTATCTACTGTATAATATAAGATATAAGCTAAAACTGTCAGCCTCTGTCTATGAGCTGCATTTCCCATACGCTAACAAAGGCTCTATTTCTTGTAGTCAACTGTATATCAGATCATTGTCGATATAAGTGCTCGGCCAATTTAGTTGGAGGGATGATATCAGGGGTGGTATTGGGTTTTTTTTCTTTAGGTTATTAATTCGTTATATTGAAATTTAAATCGTTGAGTTTTGTTATAGTATCAGATTAACTCTCTTATTAAAAGTTTAATTACCCAAGTTTGAGATTTTAGATTTTATTGTTGGCAACTTAACTGGAGATAAAGAAATTTGCAACTCTATATCTCTTTGCAACGCAAAAAAAATATATTTCATTATAATAATATCAATATGTTGTTTGTTTTTTTTGAATATTTTTATTATTATTGTTACAGTGAAATTTCGTGCGTTGCAGCAAAGTACACAGAGTTGCAAATTCTTTATATCCACTTAAACTGCGAAAAGACAAAATGCAAAGCTAAAAATTTCAAACTTGGGTAATTAAACTTTTAATATGACAAATTATTCTAACACGATAACAAATTTAATTTTAAAATTTCGATAAGCCAAATTAGTAGCGGAAACATTATGAAAAGTAGGACTCATTATGACCTCGATAATATCTATCCTACTGATCTCATGGACTCCATTTGGCAAAAGTGATGTTAATGCCATCCCGAAGTCAGTTGTGAGGTCATCATAATCATCGCTTTTATTTGAAGCGCATAAGCATGATAATTAATTAATATGATTTGCAACATCTACCTATAAATTAATACACTTATAATACATCCAATTATAATTCTTTGTATTCCCTTTCATCAAGAAACCTTTTCGCATTTATTCGCGACAATTGTCTCTCAGTGATAAACCATACTAGAGTATGAAAGCACGACTTGTTAAACATGAAAGTCCACATGACTTGATTTGAATGCCAAGCAGCCAGAAGAAAGCAGTGTTCGATGAAATTAACACATAGAATCTTCTTTGAATTGTAAGATTCCTTCATATAATTGGCAAAAATTATATTGGATGTTCCATCAAATACCATTTCGATTGTTAATTACAGTTAAAACTTAGAAGAAAAGATTATTTTCTCTCATATAAGAAGCATTGCAGAGATACTTTGTTGACATTAGAAAATTTAATTGACTGAAGTTTATCGTAAATCAATGCAATAACTGAAGTTTATCGTAAATCAATGCAATATCGTAATGCATTTTTCATATTTTGAAATTTGCATGGCTTTATCATATTATTTTATTCGCTTGATGATAAAAGTGATTTCTTAGTAGGTGAGATTCTAAAATTATGAAATTGGCACAGGACATAAAAAATGAATCTCTTCTAACCGAAAACCAAAGAGTTTAAAAAGATTGGAAAAATATATGCACTAAAAAATTCTGCTCTTTTTTAAAATGGAAATATAGGTGACAGTAGCATTATTTGCAGTTCATTAAATATCTATACTTGAATATTTGTATTGTTGCGGTGGATACCTTATTGTCGACATACCGATTCTTAATTAATTTGACATCTTGATTCAATTGACCTAATAATTTCTATCGCTTATTTTTCGAAAAATAGTTTTGTAAAAATTTTACAGTCTAAATAATAATGCGAGTTGAGATTATTTGGATAGAAATATATTAAGAATTTAATAAATTTATGATTTCTTCTCTTTTTCATAAAACAATAATTCAAAAAGTCTAGCAAAACTTATCATGCCACAACATTAATTGATTATAAAAAATGATTAAATTCATCAAGTGAAATGCTCGATAAATGTGCTTATAATGAATTTAAAAGTTTCCAATTATTTCTGTAAAATTAAAAAAAAATGTATTCATTAAATTGTTTATTGTAATCATCGCATTTGAGCGAGAGCTAGTCGCAATAAAACGTTTCCATTTTTAGTCTAATTAACAAAGATTATTACAGTCACATGAATTTTAAAAATTATTTAAAGCTATTGCAATCTTGTTCTGTGACATTTCTGACAAGATAAGCATATGGAAAAGCTAAAGAATAATAGTAACTGTCGCGAATTACAATATCGCGAGAATCCGATAAATAAAATTTTTATTCGAATTGTAAATAAATGCTAACAATAAATGAATCATACATCTAATTTCACATTCATGCATTCGTTATGCGTCTGTTTATTATTTTGATCAACTAAATTCACATCTTTTTTCTTCACGACTAAAAAAGTAATCCACCTCCAAAATCCTTTATCCGATAACTAATCTTATTGCAATTCTTATACTGTAATCAGATCTCGTATAGTTTTTACTGTTATTTAAATGAACATCTGTTAAAAAATATTTAATGTAAACCACTCCTATCTTCGAACAAATATAAATTCTTCCTTTTGAATAAGACAGGGCTAAAACCAATTCTGACGGCTATTAGCTTGATACCTCCAATTCCTCGCGCAATATCCCTTGTGTCTCGAATATTTCCTCTGTATTCACTCTTGACCATATATTGAGACTCGTTCCGTAGTAATTGATATCCGGATTATAATAAACCTCCCAATTGCCGTACATTTACAATATAATCAGCTATACGATAGAAGTGTACGTAAGTCAAACTTTTAAAAGAATATTTCCCTTTTTTTTGTTTTAACACAAGATAGATTTATATCGTGATTTAAAATCCACGACAGTAACGTGAAGAATGGAAATGACGTGATTTCCATCATCTCAAACGTATCATTTTGAAATTATTTAAATTTTGATTAGCTGTTCAATCAAAACAACAGATTTGTCGCATAACTGATAGTTTAGTTTATCTCATCTCTATGAACTTAATGAACCAATCTTTTCTCAATCGAAAGTAGAAAGATTGAATTTTATGGTTTTCACAGTCTGATATTTTGTAAAAATAAACAATGAACCCAATTGTAACATCTGGATATTATCCTCCGCTGAATAATTTGGACATTTGTTGTGAAAACGATCTGTTCATGCTATTTAGTTACCTTATTGTTATATCTACGAAATTCATCTATAATATAATTTAGTTGGTAAAGAAACTATTGATTCATTAATATCTTCGAAGTTAAAGCTTGGTAGTCCAGAAGATTGAAAGTATTAATTAGCACAAAGTGTCATTTGCACCACTGTCAACGATGCATATAGCAGTATATGATAATTAATTAACTAAACATTTAATTGTTTATTTTTTTCTATAGTAAGTTTTCCTGTGTTTTAACATTTTTTCCAAATAGCGACTACCCTATGCCTAAATAAAAAATGCAAAATCATTCAAATAAACTTAATATTATTTATCACAAGAATTTTTTTAAGCAAATAAATCATTACGTAAATGTATGCAATATTATTCAGTATTTCACAATCAAATATCAATTACATGGAATTAAGTAATGTCAATCGATCCCATATCAATCCCAATTTTTTTTATAGATAGGTGAAACCTGTTTCAAGGAAATGTTGTTTTAAATAACATTAAAAAATTACATCTCAGAAATACTTAGATTCTTTTCAAGGTATTGGTGTAATACAAATTTTATGTTATTTTTCATAAATCTCCCATGCGTCGAAGTCCTGAACTTTGAAACATTTTTATATAATGTAATAAAAATTTGTTCTCACATGAGACTGCTCATAGTAAAAATTAATTGAACTTATCCAACAGAGAAGTGTCTGGAATATAGGAACTTGTTGATAAATGGATTTTAGATACATTTCTATTTGCAAAACATTTTCAAAATTTTTTTCTCTTCCGAATTTTGGTTTAATCTTTCCAGAAAATCATCAATATCTGACAGTAATATAATGAAAGTTTCTGTTCTGTTTCTGATATTGATAACAGCGTGTGTTGTGCATTCTCAGTATTATTATTATCCCTACAATTATTATTATTCAAATTACTATTATAATTCATACTACTATCCACAGTACTATCCATATGGATTTCAGTATTACTTTCAACTTCCGTTTGGTATTATACAAACTACTACCACGAGTTCTCCTATTTCCTATAAATTACCATATCCGTATAGTTTGGCTGAGATCAAAGTGTAAGCTTATTCTTTCTGGTTTTTTAAAAAACTTGGAATTTAAGCCCAGTTTCATTTGAATCATTTTTTTTAATATTAAAATGATTCAATACATATAACAATAATAATCAATCCTTTTTATAAAATACTGAATAATAAAACAAAAGTTGAATTATGGGACTATGATAATTTCGAATTAACGATTCCTCACTTAGTATTTTCTGTTTATCAAAAAAGTTTTTCCTCCACTGCGCTTTGTTTTTGTAAGGAAAGTAATTTTTTTTTGAAGTTCTGAATGTGCCAAGTAAATAAAATGGTCTATAATGAAATGCCAAACATAATTTTTAGCTGACCAGATGTAGGAATCTTGCAACTTCAATGAGTACATATTTGTATGGAATTTCATTCAACATTATTTTTTATGCCTGTTTTGCTGAATCTTATCATTAATCATATTTTCAGTGAAGGATCGGGATTTTCACCAGTCGCTCTAGTAGGTGCTGCCGCCGGTGCTTTGCTAGGATTTCTTGCTGGGAAATAATACCAATAAAAAGTTTCGACTCTACACTTCCTATTTTCTGTTCTATCCGTTTGCAAATGTTCAATAAAATACAACAATCTTTCACTTCAAAGGCATTAAATTCAAATTTTGCAGAAAGTAATATTTGTTGCTGAATGAAAAGACTGAAAAAAGGGAATGATAATCAGCAACAAATTACAAATTGTAATTTTTGCGTATTATGCAATGAAAGGCAAGTATATCACAGAGTCATTCTCAGGAGTTCGCATATGTTCCGCTTGTTAATATCAAATTTGAGATATTATGCAGAAAACAGCAAACAAATCAAGAATAAAAAAATCAAATAGAAATTGTTATTCACTAAGACGTTCAAATTTTATAAATTATCTCGACTAGAAATCTTGAAGTCAAAGTTTTCAATGAGAATTTCTTTCCGATTCGATTAATAATTCAAAACAGAAAGAAACAGTGAAGCAATATAAAAAATAATTTTAAGTATGATATTAAACTTTATGATCTAAAAAAAATTTCAAAATTCTTGAAATTTCTCTCATTATAACAAAGATTTTGATTATTTCTCTATCGACGCATTAATGCACTGGTTTATCATGATGATATATCACTATTTTGTTGTAATTTCGCAAAATTTTCGAACAGTTCGTATTGTGTGTGAAGCATCCCATTGAGCGCTTTCATTTTGCATTTTTTTAAACATTGTTCGTTCCATCTGAAATGGAAATGAAAAAAAAAGTAAAAAGAAAAAAATGAAAAAAAATTCATTTAATTGTCTACGTTTTCTATAGTAAATTTTTCTGCGTTTTAACATTTTTTTCAAATAACCACTGTCCTATGCGCTAAATTAAAAAATGCAAAATCATTCAGACATAATTAATATTAATTATCACAAGAATTGGAATCTTATTTTAAGCAAAGCAATCACTGCGTAAATGTACTATTCAGTATTTCACAATCAAATATCAATTACATGGAATTAAGTAATGCCAATCGACCTTATATCAATCCCAACTTTTTTTATAGATAGGTGAAACCTGTTTCAAGGAAATGTTGTTTTAAATAACATTAAAAAATTTTATCTCAGAAATACTTAGATTCTTTTTCAAGGTATTGGTGTAAATACAAATTTTATGTTATTTTTCATAAATCTCCCATGCGTCGAAGTCCTGAACTTTGAAACATTTTTATATAATGTAATAAAAATTTATTCTCACATGAGACTGCTCATAGTAAAAACTAATTGAACTTATCCAACGAAGAAATGTCTGGAATATAAGGATTTGTTAATAAATGGATTTCAAATACATTTCTATTTTCAATAATTTTTTTCCCTTCCAAATTTTGATTTAATCTTTCCAGAAAATCATTAATATCTGACAGTAATATAATGAATGTTTTTGTTCTGTTTCTGATATTGATAACAGCGTGTGTTGTGCATTCTCAGTATTATTATTATTATTATCCTCAATATTACAATCCATATTATCAATATTACCATCAATTTTATCAACAACCCCAATACCAATATTATTATTACCAATTTCAAATGCCTCTGCAGTTCATGCCTCCTCAGTTTCCCTCTTTTGTCCCTTCTTTATCTACCACTCCACGTAGCACTACCTATAGATTTGGAATCTTTCCCGAGAGTTTCGTGAATTTCGATTTGTAAGTTTATTTTTCTAAATACGAGATTGGTTTAGTCAATTAGATTTTCGGCTTAATCATCAAAGTTTTTTTTCATCTACATATAAAAAAAATATAATCATTTTCTCGAAGTTTTAAGTGAACCGAACAATCGAAATGATATATAATAGAATGCCAAATATAATTTTTACAATCATATGAAGGAATTTACAATTCAGTGAAGATTCTATTATGTTTTTAATTTCATCCAATATTGATTTCTTCTGGCCTGTTTTGCTGAGCCTTAATCATCCAATTATTTATTTTCAGGATAGGATCAAGTGGACTTTCACGTGGGATACTAATAGGTCGTGGTCTTGGTGCTCTGGTACAGCTTATTGCTGGGAAATAATGTTAACAAGAAATATCAATTCTTGAAGATTTGTGTTATTTTTTTGTTCTGTTCGTTTATTAATATCCAATAAAGCTTGGCAATCTTTCAGTTTATATATACTATATTCTGAAATCCTACATTTTAGGAAAATAATATTTATCGTTGAATTGGAAGATAACAAAATGCAATTTTTGCATAGCATGTAAACAACAATAACTATATCATTTCGGAGTTTGGCATTTACCGTATGCTTTTAACAGCAAATTGAGATCCCATGCATAATATAGCCTATAAATCCAGGAGTAAAA
>SNRZ01000258.1:0-45622 GCA_008729115.1 Dirofilaria repens | reverse complement strand
AAAGATGAAAAATTTGATGAAAAATTTATTTTGACAATGTTTAAAATCGAAAAAAAAAAAGAAAATTTATTACTCTCTCCTGACTTTCTCGTTGATAAATTTTAACAACGAAATTTTTGATTCGAATTTATAATAATAATAAAGAATATGCAAAATATTGATAAATTTATCAATCGGATATGAAAATGACTAATCGGAAATGTAAGAATTATCCAGCAAAAAAATAACTTTAGCACAAATATGCAATAATTTGAAATGATATAATGATTGAACTATTTATCAAATACATGATAATATGAAATGATGTAACGATTAAATCATTTATCAAATACAGCAAAATGATAATATAATGAATTATTCAAAATGCAAAATTCATATCGTATCCAACGAAATTTTCTAAAAAGTTGAAAATTCAACAAAATAAGTTACGATATTCTATGGTATTTTTATTTTTTGCAAGAATGATAACCAAAACTTAGCGCATTGATAATGTAATGTGGCCATATGGTAGAGGTCAAAGATCGTACGGAATCTATCAAATTAACCAAGTTGAGTGTTGTAAATCAAACTCTTCAAGTGTGTGTATGTGTGTATGTGTGTATGTGTATGGTGTATGTGTCTGTTTGTGTATGAATGTATGAGAGAGTTTATTGGCTGATGATCTCCTGGGAATAGAAACAGAATCTAATCGAAGAGCTATTTGTTTCGTTGTGAAATTTAATGTTACATAGTAAAATCAATAAAAATACATTTATTTAATTTAAAATTTGATTTAGTATTATCAAATAATTAAAATCATTTCCAAAATTCAAAACATAAAATTTCATTTTACAATTATTTTATTCATTTTTTAATTTCGAATTTCATTCATCAAATTCTGTTTCATATTTGATATTTTAACATATCATATTCTTTTTCCATGATCATTCTTTCAATGTTATCAATCACTAATTGATTGATTTGCTCTCTTAGCATTTCATCAGTGATAAGCATACATTGATCTCTTTGGATCAATGATTTATGCATTGAATATATTGAAATTTTTATCCAAAGATTATTTGATATATTTAAAATTTATTTAATGAATTAATTCAAATTAATTTGGAATAGTTTAATATAAATTATACTATTTTAATTAATACATTTGAAAATTTTACATTAAACTTTTATCATATCTTATAAATTACAATAGAAAATTCCAAAAAAATTTTCATCATTTTTCTTCATTTTT
This sequence comes from Dirofilaria repens, assembly GCA_008729115.1. Taxonomy (NCBI): domain Eukaryota; kingdom Metazoa; phylum Nematoda; class Chromadorea; order Rhabditida; family Onchocercidae; genus Dirofilaria; species Dirofilaria repens. The sequence continues at coordinate 44,391 of SNRZ01000258.1, read as the reverse complement.
CTTTTCCTTCTTTCTTTCTCTCTCTCTCTCTCTCTCTCTTATTTTTATTTTCTATTAACTTGTAAAACGAAGACTTTGATATATCATAGAAAATTATATTTTGAAAAAGATAAGATAAGAAATATCAATTGTAATATAAAAATATAAAATAAAAAAAAGTTATTAAAGTTTCATTTGCAAAGAAAATTATTCGCAAAACATTCGTCATTGTTTTTTCATCCATCAATTTATTCATTCATTTAGAAGGATTAATTTCTATTCCAATTTTCATTGATTATAAATAAAAGATATTGTATTATCACATTTGTGATGATATGCCGACAAAGATATCCACGATGGGATAAGATAGATCAGCAGCATTTGAATGGAAACTAGCAATTCATGATGGATGAAAGATTATTTGATAACAAAAAAAGGAACGGGATAAAACTGTCATAACGAAAATAGATAAGGAAAATTTTTTTTTTTTTGATAAGATTTAGAAAAGGGATTATACGGAAAACGGAAATGTTTTGAAATATTTGTTCAAGAAGTAATAAAGGAAAAAACTTTTAGTTTCAATATTTGATAGGATAAATTTATATCAGTTTCATTCAGTGTTTGATAAGATAAATTTATATCAGTTTAATTCAATATTTGATAGCATAACTTTATATCAGTTTAATTCAATATTTGATAGCATAAATTTATATCAGTTTAATTCAGTGTTTGATAGGATAAATTTATATCAGTTTAATTCAATGTTTGATAGTATAAATTTATATCAGTTTAATTCAATATTTGATAGGATAAATTTATATCAGTTTAATTCAATGTTTGATAGTATAAATTTATATCAGTCAATTTATATCAGTTATATTTTTATCTATCAATTTATATCAGTTTAATTTTTATCTATCAATTTATATCAGTTAAAGCATGAAATTTGCTATTTAGGAAAAAAAAAGTTTAAAAATTTAAGAATTATTGTTAAAAAAATTAGCTTTCGCGAAAATTATGTAATTATAATAAATTGTTCATAGCAAATTATAAAAATTCATTAAACTTTTTTTGTATGAAATAATATTTCAAAAAATATTTTTGTCAATTTTAATGAGAAAAATGAAAAAATCAATTTTTGTCAATTTTAATTTTTATAAAATAATAATTAAATTAATTTATTTATTCTTCACATTTGTAATTTATTATTTTCAATTTAATTTTAAACCAAAATTATAAATAAGCTACTGTATCAGAAACAACAATTGATTTGTAACTTATTTCCTATCATATCACTCTTGACACTTTGGGAATAAATAGAAAAAAATTTTTTCAATAAATTTTTAAAGGCTTAAATTTTTCATATATTTTAATGCAAAGATTTTTTTTTTTTTTTTTGTTCAAAAATATTTTCTTAATAAAAATCAGATATTTTAAAATTTATATATATGTATTTGGTAAAATTTTGAAATGTTTTAAACAAAGTTTTGGTTTTAGAAGTCTTTTAATTTCATCACTAATTAGTCATTTAATTAAGATTTGATTAATATGAAATGAATTATAAGCAATCGATTAAATAATTCATAATATGGAAAATTAAGTTTTTTTTTTTTTTTGAAAGTTAAGTTATTTTAATTATCGATCTATAATTGTATGGATTAAATAAATGAATGATAATAGATAAGATATTGTCAATAAAACTCAAATAAATAAATAAACAAACAGTAGTAATAACAACAATAGCAACAAAAATTTGGTTTTAATTTTCGATCTATGATTTTATAAATTAAATAAATGACAGATAATAGATAAAATACAATAACAATAACAATAACAACAACAATAGCAACCGTAATAATAATAATAATAACACATGGCATTTTTACGCAGATTAACCGTATCGAAAGGAAGCATTTATCGGATTATCTCATAGTGCGATAAAAATAATTATCATTCAATCAAATCTATGAATTGTTTCCTTTACACAATCACTATCATCATCATCATCATCATCATCATTGTCGAAAGAGATAAGTTATCGGAAGCTTGAAACGATAGAAAAGAATGAGTGGAAGAAAAGTAAAAAAGCTTGAAAATTGGTTTCAATCGGATATATTTTTTAACTTGTTAAAAAAAAAAAAAAAAACAAAATTTTTGCAGCTGTGATATGATTTGTGATAAATCAATTTTATTCAATCAAGATCAGTTATCAAACAATTTGACATTATTTATATTAATCAGTTATCCAATAATTTGCCATTATTTGTATTTATCACTTATCCAATAATTTAATAACATTTATATTTATCACTTATCATAACTGTTACAAATAAATAAGATTGAATAAATGTGACAAAAAAAAAAATTAATATAAATTGCATCCTTACATAATTCAATTAAATTTTAAATTAGCATATTAAAAATTTCAAAAAGAAATATGTATTATTCAAAAACGAGTAAAAAACAGAGAAAATATGAGAGAAAGAGGAAGAAAGAGAGAGAAGGATAAAGAGAGAGGGAGAGAGAAAGAAAGAAAGAAAAATGATCAATTTCATAAAATTAAAATGTAAATGAAATAAAAAATTCATTTCAAGCAAATAATTTTAATTGAAAGATATAAATTTATTATTATTATCATTATTGTTATTGATAACATAGATACGAAAAGAAGGACGGGAAAGATGGAAAGGCTGAAAAGGATGGGATTAAATGAATTAAATTTTATTTTGGATATTTATTACAAATATCGTAAATTTTAAATATCCCAATGGGATGATAATGGAAATTCTGATAAAAGATTAGCATTTCAGGATTGCTTTCCTGATATAATACATAATTGGATTAGTTAGAGATTACGATTACGATTCGCTACTGCATCAATCAAATAATTTAAGCTAGCTATATATATATATATCTTAATGAAAAAGATTTTTGATGTATGCCGCTGTTTCCTTGATGATTTAATTGTTTTCATTTACATTATAATGATCAAAATGATCAAATCTTAGATTGACATATTTGATATCAGTGTCAACCTTAAATTGAATCAATTGTCTCACTAGTCTCACTAGGATCAACAATTTTCAATGGCCAAATTAATGCCAAGGTCATCATCATAAAGCCTCTAACCTTTTCGGTTACAATTTGCATATACATATACAATATACATATACATATATAAATCGCAATATATTTAAATAAACAAATTCATTGCTTATTTTACACTAAACATTAGAAATTTAATCTTTCAAAAAAAAAAAAGAAGGGATACTATAAAAGTAGAATATTTGGAAATTTTATCAATAAATTTTATCAGTTTCAAATTTCGTATAAATTCAAATAATCAAATATTACTTATCAAATTATTTTAATTAATTTGATGATAAGCGAATATTTCAAGAAACTTTTAACTTTTTCAAATTATTTCAATTTTATTATCTTTAAAAAAAAACAAATGAATATTATGCAATAGCAAAATGATTGATTTAAATGAAATTTTTTTTATCAGTATCATAGCATAATTTCAATTTTTTAATCATTTATTTTAATTCAATCAATGAACTGAATTATTAGTGATAACATAGTGATAAGAATCCAGAATTTTTAAACTTTTAATTGCATAAAGTTTGCTTTAAATATTCTTCTTTTATTATATTTACTTTGTATATTATTTCCGTACTTGCCTAATGATTTACTAATAATTTAAACTATTTTTTTTTCCGAATTGTCATCTCATTATCATTATCATATCAATATCTAACTTACAAATTTATTATTTATTAAACTTGCATGCTCTTGATAAGTATTTACATCAACAATTAACAGCTAAAATGTATAGTTTTCATTTACTGATAAGAATATTAAATCTATTTATATGCATTATATGATTCATTATAAATTATATTGCATTAGTTTTCGACGAAAAGAAAAATCATAAAAATGAAATTAAATTTCAAATTTTTAATGATAATAAACAAAAAAAAAAGCAAAGTGAAATCAACAATATAAATCAAATGATTAGATAAGACATTTATAAAATGATTTATTTCATATTTGAAAAATCATTATCATTATTTTATTTTTTTTTTTCTTTTTCTTCTTCAAATTATTTTGTTTTTGTTTCTATTAATCAAATGAATTGAATGAAAACATTCGAAAATAACGCTGATAAAGTGATAATAGAATGATAGTGATAATAGAATGATAGTGATAATAGAATGATAGTCTCTTTTTCATCTTAACATTTTAACAACATGCATCAAACAATAATTTAACTTCGTAAACATTTAGTTTAATTATATATCACATGATCCATTTCTTACTTCCTCATCGTCTGTTGTGTTGTTGTGAAAAATTTTTTGAATTCAATAAGAGTGGTATGTAAAAATGTGCTCTTAAAAAATGACAGATGATATCAGTGATATCAATCTATAAGATATCAGTATTTACATCCATCAATATATATTCATGAATACAGTATCATTTTAGTAAATGAATGAATATTCTTGAGATAGTAATCACTAATAAACTTTTTTTTTTTTTTTCACAACTTTTTTTCATTACGGTGAAATGATTAAAAGTTTTTTGTTTCGAGAAATGACTAAAATTTTTCAATCTAAATTAATCAAATTGATTGATAAAAGTAACAGTCAAAAAATGATAATATGAAATGAAATAAAAAAATTAATTTTAATTAATTTTCAATATAAAATAATTCAAATATTTGAAAATGAAAAAGTTGATATTTAATTTTGAACGACATATATTTATCACTCATTTATTATGCTTAAAACGATTATATATCACTATGATATGATATCACTGTTTTTTTGAATTGTTAATTTCATTTACAATATATTTTGAAAGTTGTGAAATATTTGTGTCAAATTATTTTTGATACTTGTCACTATCAATTATATTCCAATCATAACTATTCATTTCCTTCATATTTCTTTCTCACTTGAAATAGATTATTGTTAAGAAGTGATTGCTTTAATAAATCACTAATGTGATATATTATCAGTCCTTTTTTTTGGCATCTAAAATCCATCTTCATCAATTTTTGTTTCGTATATTATTTAAGTATATTAAAAATTTATAAATTATAAATTTTTAATCTTTGATATATTTCACTATTGTACTGTTACAAATTATCATTAATTTTTTTTTTTATACTGTTACAATTTATCACTAAATTTGTATCCTTTTGAATGATTAAATGATTAATTTCGATTTTCATTTTCAATGTCTTCTTAAATTAATTCATCTAGAATGATTCATTCATTTTCCATTGACAATTTTTGAAATTACCATATTCTATTTATCAAATCAGAAAAAAATTTGATAAATTTCAAATTTTTAAAATAGCAAATTTTCATCCTGAAACTTATCAATAAATAAAGTTAAAAATAATTAAAATTCTACGATATTACGTCATACAAAAAAAAAAATTGGAAAAATATTTTTGCATATTTGATACGGTAACTTTCGTTACCATAATTTCTTCTTCGAAATAATTGACCAAATTTCAGTAAAAAAAAAAAAATCTTTTTCAAAATTCTATAGAAAGTAATCAATAGAAATTTGTAAAATATATTTTTTATATAAATGTATCGTTCGAAAATTTCATATTAAAAATCTTACAGTCCAAACTATTAATTCATAATGATAAGATTTAAATAATTTTAATTTAATTTTTTTTCAATTAATAAATTTATTTCCATTTCCAATTAATTCATTTTTTTTTGTTTCTTAAAATGCAATTTTCAATTTTTGTTTTTAGTTTTTGATTTCAAATATTAAAAAAAAATGAAAATATTCGATCGTTCATTGTTTGTTTAACTAAAATTTTATTAAAATATTTTGATAATTTTAGTATAAAATTTTAATCGTTTATTGAGGGATTTGCAATTTGAATGAAATTGGGAAAGTTTAGTAAGGGGAAAAAGTAACATTTGGTGTCGGGAAAGTTACGAGGTAGGAAATGATAGACGAGAAAAGAGGTCTCGAGACGATGATTTATGAGGCACCAATTGCTCAAACACTTCCTGGCTTTTTCATTCAAGTTCCTGTTCCTACCAAAATGCCGACTCTCCAATAACTCATCACACTTTTGAAAAACTTTCCACCTTCTCCTACTCTTTCTCTTTTTCCTCTTCTCTCTCTCTCTTCCCCTCTCTCTCTCTCTTTCTTTTCAATCTTCTATTCTTATCTTCTCTTCTAATATCAATTCATTTAACTTTTCAAATATCTACAAAATCTATTTGTAAAATAAAAAGAAACACATGTGCATCTATCATCATCATCATTATCATCGTCATCACTATTATCATTATCACTATCATCAATATCACTATTATCAATATTCATCTTTATCATATTTTATAGCTTTTCAAACGAACAGGAACTGTACAGAATTGTTCAAACTTTTGTTAAAAAAAATATCAAATAAAATGATATGAATTTCGATGTATTTTTATTAACAATTTAAATCTATCAGTCAGATCATTTAGCAAAAAAGTAAGGACGAAAAAAATAAACAAATAAATGTTGAAATTTCTTAAATAGTTACCGTAACATTTTAAGCGATATTTGTGAAAGACTTTTATTATTTAATTTAAAATTATTCCTTTCATATAACTTTTGTAGCATGGAAAATTAGCATTTTTAACTGAATTTTCCATGTAGCCTTTTAACAGTATGAAAAATCAAAATTTAAAATTGGAAATGATTAATTTTAGAAGTAGTATGAGCGGCATTTTTTTTTTCTTCATTTCTAAACTTTGATCATTTTTCGAATTTGAATTTATCTTTATGCTTGAGCTTTCAAATTTCGGTTTATGCTCTTTGAAAGTTTTTGATAAATGACAATTTTGCGGCTAGTCGAATTACGTAAAGCATTATGCTCTATTCGATATCACTGATTAATTTATCAAGCAAAAATAAACCATTTGAAATTCAAATTCTTTCCTTAAAAAAAAAAAAAAAAAATTTTTTTTCAAAACCAAAATATGAAAGAATTGAGGAATCGATGAAATGATAAATGAATGAATGGAAAAGAAATGAAAATAATAAAAATGAATTTTTATTTTTGTTTTTTTTTTTTTTTTTTTGTAAGATATTATTTTCAGTAATTTCGTTTTATTTTATTTTGTTATTCCAAATTTTTTCGTTTTTTTTTTTTTTGTCATTTCTTCTTATCAAAATAAATATCAATAAAGAAATGAAATTAAAAGAAAAAAAAAAATGAAAAAAATAAAAGAAAATAAATGCTATTTTGTCATTTTCTTCTTAAAAAAAACTAAATGTCATTTTCTTTTTTTTTTTTTTTTTTTTGTAAAAATTTTATTTTTAAAATGAATTTTAATTGTAATCTCGAAATTATTATCAATTCATATCAATCATTTATTTATCAGCTTATATCAGTTTATTCAATCATTTTTTTAGCATAATTCTCGATTACTATTATTATTATTATTATTTTTCTTTGAAAATTTATTATTATTTTATTCTGAAAAATCAAAACAATTTAGGAAAGAAATATCAACGATTTTCTTTTTTCATTAAAACAACACATCTCATTTGTTTATTTTTTTCAAATGCAATTTTGTTTGTTTTTATTATTAAATTGCTTACATTAAAAAGATAAAAAAAAAACACCGAATAAACAAATGAAAACAAAAGTTATGAGCATTTTTGATAAAAAGGACTAGAGCGACAATATTTTATAATCGAAATTAAATTCGAAATTAATATAAGACTTAAAAATAAAATAAAATCAAATAGTAAATTATTGAATTACGAAATATTGATAAATCAGACGATTTTAGAATATCGAAGATTATCATAATATTTTGCAATTAATAAGCATAATGATACACAAGAATTACGACAAAAAAAAAAAAACGAAATATAAAACAATTTTTAGTAGCTAATGAAAAAGTTCGCATGAAGGCTTTGATAGGCTTATTTTTTTCGTTGAATATAAAAAAGCCTAGTTTGCATAAGGCCTGAAATTTCTGCAATATTAGTGAAAATCACCGAAAACTTACAACTATGAATTGTTTAACAAATATCATCAAAATTATTAACACAATCTTATCAAATCTAAAAATGATTATTGAACTGAGGTAGATAAATGGGATAGATGATGGATCATTTAAAAAATGAAAAAATAATGATAAATTCCAAAATAAATTATGCATCAGAAGGCAATGAATTGATCATTTTAAATTTCAGAATTATTGAAATTTATTTTAAAAAAATAAACATTCAAATTATTTATCTGATAATTTACTAAATTCGATTTTTTATCATTAAATTCTCAATTTTGCTTATAATTCAATTTCAAATTCATCCAACTTTCTTTGCCAAAATTCATTTCCAATATATTCGATCCACAATTATCTTATTTGCATGATACATACATACATATACATATATATATAAAATCATTGTGATAGAAATTTAAACAAACATTGCATATATAAATTAATAATTTGAATTGATTAAATTTTAAAACTAAAATTTAAATAACAAATTTAAGTAAAAATTTTCGATCATTTGATTTGTTCATTTGAAATTAAATTTATGAACAAATATAAAAAACGAAAAAAAAAAAAGTTTTTCGTTGCTCATTGCGAGATACAAAAAAAAAAAAAAATGTCGAAAAATTGTTAATTAGAATTTAGAAAATATTTGTGAAATAAATTAATTTCAAAGTGATGTATAGCATGCCCTGTTAGCTACTTCATTAATTATTGTTTCAACAATTGCTATCTTCTCATTTCTCTTCTCTCTTATCATCATCTTCGTCTTCTTCTTCTTCGTATCATTTACATTATCATCAGCACTTCTTGTTGTATCATCATTATCATTAACATTATTTTCTTCCTTATCATTTTTCGTCCCATCACCGCAAACCATACTATTATCATTAACATTATCATGATGTAAAAATGCTCTTTGTAATGATACACTGTTACTATCTCGTAGATCATTGTTAAAATTTGTTGTAGCAATAGTAGCAGTATTAGTAGTAGTAGTAGTAGTATTAGTAGTAGTGATAGTAGTAGTGATAGTAGTGATAGTAGAAATCATTGTTGTAGCAATAGTAGTAGTAGTAGTAGTAGTAGTAGTAGAAGAAGTTTTATTTGGTGGAGCAGCAGCTAGTCGTTGTTTCTTTTCCTTCATTCGTCGATTTTGAAACCAAATTTTAATTTGTCGATCGGTAAGCGCCAATAATGCCGCAAGCTCATTTCGTCGTTGTTTGTTCAAATAACGATTTGTCCGAAATTCTTTTTCCAATTCAACAACCTGCGGTGTACTATATGATGTACGACCTGAAATAGAAAATACAGGCCGTATTTTTTTTCTTGATCAAATTAATTTAAATCATTTTACGATCGATTGTTCGAGAAAGATTCCTGTTATTCTAATCTATTTCATATTTTATAAAATAATCGATAATTTGATATCATGATTGATATATAGGTCTTCCTTTTTTTGTGTATCTTTTCATGATCAAGTTAATTTAAATCATTTTACGATCGATTGTTCGAGAATAAAATGATTTCGAGAATAAAAAAAATTATTTTACGATCGATTCTTCGAGAATAAAATGATTGGAAAAAAAAGATTCCTATTATTCTAACTTATTTCATACTTTATAAAATAATCGATAATTTGATATCATGATTGAAATATAGGTCTTCCTTTGCTTTGTGTATCTTTTCATGATCAAATTAATTTAAATCATTTTACGATCGATTGTTCGAGAAAGATTCCTGTGATTCTAACCTATTTGATATTTTATAAAATAATCGATAATTTGATATCATGATTGTATTTTCATTTACGTAGCACTACTTTCATATATTGATTAATTAAAAATGAAATTGTTTTAATTTACTCTTTTATTTGATCATTAAAATTTAGCAATGAATCGATTATTTCGTCGTATTCATTCTAACGATGATAAATGGATGATTAATGTATTTTAAAATTTGATAAATATATGATTAATTCGATATAATCTTTAAGAAATAATTTCTCAATAATCAAACTTTTTTTTCGAGGAAAAGTTTTAGATATCTATATCACCAATTAATATTAGAAGATAAAAATTATCACTATTATCAGAATTAATTATGAAAAATAAAATTTATCAACAATTTTTCAAAATATTCTCATTTTTTGTCCAAAATTGAAGAATTTTTTAAAAATTTAATTAAATGATACGGTATATTTTTGAATTTCAGCCGAATTGTCGTTTATTTCAGAAGATTAAAAGTATTGATATCCTATGATGTGTGTATCTGAGAGAGAGAGAGAGAGAGAGAAAGGGAGAGAAACAAAAAAGGAATACCGCTTGCCAAACTTTTGTGCAAATAATCGTAAATAGTTTAAAGAATGTTAGCGATAGATATATTTCAAGTTGCAAAAAGTGATTCATCATTATTAGATTTTGATGGTAAAAGATCGGATGATGATGGATGTTTGGGAAATTTGATTTAGGAAAAAATAAATAAATAAATAAACAAAGAGAGAAGGAAAGAGAGAGAGAGAGAGAAAGAGAGAAAGAAAATGTAAATGAAATTGATTTTTATCATTTCAAAATTGCGTACAAAAAATTTTTTTTATTTTTTTCATAAATTTTTTTCACAAATGAAATTAATTTCGTAATCAAATTACAAAAAAAAAATTTCGCAAAAAGAAATTGCGGTCATTTAAAAAAGAAAGAATTAATCAATGTACTCTCTTTTTCTTTTTTTAAATTTATTTTTTATTTTTTACCTAAAAAATAAATCAAATTATAACATACATGCATGCGTGCATGCATATATGCATGTCTACACGCATATGTACATGCATGCATGCATAAATTGTTTCATTGAAATTTGAAATTTAAATATTATACATCAATTAATTGGTTTTCATTTAAATTAAAATTATTTCCTATCTAAAATTTTAGATAGAAAAAAAACGAAATAAATATTTTGATATGTTTTATTTTCATTTTTTTTGACAAATTTTTTTCGTTAATTTTCCATGTTTCTTACATTCGATGATAAAATTATTTGATTGCAATGCTACGAAGTCATATCATTGAATGCTATCATATCATTGAATGCATGTAATCATATCATTAAATGCTATCATATCATTGAATGCAGTCATATGATCGAATGCCAAAATGACATTAATTATAAATCTTTGAAATAAATTTTCAAAAAAATATTTCCCTTCTTACTTTCTTCTCTCTTTTTTTTTTTGCAAGAATGAAAGAATTTTAGTTTGCAAAAAGTTAGCCGATGAATTTAAATGTTATGAAAATGTGAAAGTAAAATTTTTTTTGGAATAAATCATTTTTTTTTCTTAAAAGGAAAGAAAAAGCGAAAAGGAAACACGGCCCTGAATATGTCAGTTTCTTTTTTATCATTAACAAATTTTGATAGAAGTTTTTTAGTGATAGATTTGTTTATTTATTGCTATCACTGTTTATTTATTGCTATCACTGCTTTTGCTAAGGATTTCGTAATCATCAAGTAATCGAGAACTATTATTTATAATCATTGATTTTATAATGTTTTAGAGAATTTCAAATAAATTTTTGCAAAAATATAAATTAGAAAAGAGAGGAAGGATTTAATTAAAGCCATCGAAATATTTTAACACTAATGATTGTAGAATGTAAATTTTTCTTTTAGTTAGAAGAAATTAAAATAAAAAGTTATTTTTGCTGCATTATGTAAATTTAATTTTCTAAATAATGTTATAAATTAAGTTAGTGATATGATAATTTTTTGATCAGTTAAAGGAAAGGGATAAATCGAAAGATAAGAATGAACAAGTAATAGAAGATAAATGATAAATCATCGATAACATATCTCTCATTTATACAATCGAACAAAATGATTCAGATTAAAGAGTTGTAAAATTTTAACATTGGCAATTTTGATCATTTATATGTCAATAATGGTAATAAAAATGAGGTCAAAGGTCATCCCTTATAAAAGCAAGATTATACTCATTATTAGAAGAGATTAGAAGGTCTTAAATCTTTTTTTGATAATTAATCCATTTAAGATCGATAACATTTATTAGTTCTTACTTAATTATCAAATAATTAAAATTTTTTTAAACGAAATTATAAGATTAGAATGAGTGAATTAAAGTAAATATTTTTGGAAGTAATTTTTTGCATTTCCTTTTTTAACTAATAAGTAAAGTAACATGCAAAGAATTCTCGAAACAATTTCAATCATGATCAATTTTTAAACAAATTGTTTAAGTGATGAAGATAAAGTTACGTAACCGTTTACTGATATGATAAATATCGATGATACATATCATCGATATTATATCCGTAAATGTTAACAAAAAAAAAAAAAAAAATGAATGATTGACTATTGAGATTGTTTGCACAGGTAATGATAGTAGAAAGGCAACTTTCATAATATCACATAGTTTATACACCTGTATATACCTGTATACATAGATATATATCTCGAGAGAGAGAGATAGATAAATAGATATGGATATAGTGTCAACAATCATAAATGTATTATTAGTTATATGTAATTCCAATTTTTGACAATAGTTACTATTTCATTTCTTCTAAGAGATTATACCGAAAAAGAATCTAATAAAGATATTTTGTTTTTAATTTCCGATTATCTTCTATTATATAATTTCCTTTTATTATTATATATTATTTAAGAAATTTATTTCATATAAGAATATGCTTAATCAATTCGAAATGATAGCTTTTTTTTGCTTTTAAATATCTGATAATAAGATGAATAATTATTAATTCTGATATTAATTATTTTAGTTTGATTTAATGATTAAATCAAAATAGCTATATAAGATTTATTCATTCATTTTGAATTGTTTGAATTTGCTCAATTTTATTACAAATTATTTTGGATTTATTTTTCTTACGCCTAACTTTTGTTGATATAACTTATATTTGCTTATCTAACATCAAATGTCACAGTTAAATGATCTTCTAAATCCTTATCATTTTAATAAATTATCTTTACTGATATGCTCCGTATATATCGTTGATTTCATATAATTATTTTATCAGTTTTAGAGGGATATATCATAATTGAGAAGTTTTTGAAAATTTCCAAATTTCAATTTCTAATTTTTATCAAATTAAAAAAAAATGATTTCTCCTAACATATTATTTTTTGATATTGTTTTTTTTTTTTCTCACATGTTTTATATCATTTTTGATTATCATTACTGATTATCATCATTAATTGATTGATTTATTATCATTTATCAATTAATTGATTTACACAATAAGAAATAAATAATATTTTAACAACTAATTAATCATAACTTGCTGATGTTATTATAAATTATAGAAAAGTATACAAATTCAAAGATCATTCAAATATAACCTGTTTGTGATGTGATTACGGTATCAGTTGTAGATCGAACATTATGCTGCAAATTACGTGAATGTTGACGATCCTTTTCACGTTCCAACATCCACGCATATTTCGGTCCTTGAAGATTAATTCGATTCTCTCTTCCAGAAGGATCATTACTACTACAATTTATGATAGGAGGAGTAGTGGTAGGTGTTGAATAGTAATTATTTGGAATTGTACCATTTAGAAATAATTGGGCATAATTAGACGTAGATGCAATTGGTGTACGATAATGTGGATAATATATTTGTGCTGCTTGATTCTGTTGATGTTGTTGATGTTGATGTTGATGATGTTGATGATGATGATAATGATATTGATTGCTTTGATCAGGTAATTGAATCGGTTGATAGTATTTATTTGCTTCATAGGTACCATAAAATCCGGTAAATGAATAAGTACCATAGGTATCATATGAGGAGCAACAATTCACGTATGGATAAGCGTAACATGATGATGACGAAGATGATGATGAAGGTAAAGCAGAAGATTCAGCATTATAACCATTCTCCATCGTACATTATAATCAGATATGATCTGTTAGTGATCCGAGTAGGAATGAATGAATAGTCGTCGTAGAAGTTAAGAAGTTGTTGAAGGAAGATGAAAATAGGGAGGAGAAATTGAAAATTGAAAAGAGAAAGGGAGAGAGAGAGAGGAAGAGAGAGAGAGAGAAAAAGAGAAAGAGAGAGGGATTGGTTGAAGAAGAAGAAGAATTAAGAAGGTACAAATGGTTTGCTATTTTCTTCTATCAATTTATGTATGAATGGATGAGGAAGAAGAAGTAGAAGAAGAAGAAGAAGAAGAGAAGCTAGGCTAGAGTGATTATTTCGAAATTCAAGACTAGAGTCGAGATTTATTGAGAAAGAGAAGAGAGATAGATGATTGAGAGAGTGATTCTTTATCATTTCTTCAAAATCATTTGTTTAAATTGAAATGAAAAGCCAATCAAGCATGAATGAGAGAGTAAGATTTTCAGAAATTTTTATGATAATTTTAAAGCCTTCTTGATCCATCCTATCCAAATGCAATAACATGTCGTACGAACGTTCTCCTACTTCATACTTTGATGAATTACTTGGCTATTCCATATGATTCATTCATTCATTTCCATATAGATATATTTATTCATATAAATTTAAATTTACATATTTAAAGGGGAGATAATAGATTATGAAAAAAAAAAAAATGATATGGATGAGATTAAAATAAAGAAAGAAACATTAGGCCATTTTAGTATAGAATTCAGCTTTACTCTTGCATCACCTGAATTCAGAGATTATTCTTGCATTACCTGAATTCAGCTTGTTTTTGCATCACCTGAATTCAGTTTTACTCTTGCACTACCTGAATTCAGAGGTTATTCTTGCATCACCTGAAGCAGCTTGTTTGCATTACTCTTGCATTATCTGAATTCAACTCATTCTTGCATTGCCTGAATTCAGCTTACTCTTGCATTGCCTGAATTCAGCTTATTCTTGTATTATCCGAATTCAGCTTATTCTTGCATTACCCGAATTCAGCTTATTCTTGCATTACCTGGATTCAGATTATTCTTGCATTATTATTGCTGCAATTCAGATTGTTCTTGCACTATTGGAATTCAGGCTATTCTTGCATTATTCGAATTTCGGCTATTCTTGTCAACCCTTGCATTGCAACAATTCAGATTATTCTTGCACTACTTGAATTTAGGAATTCAAATTATTCTCATATCATTAGAATCCGGAACATTCTTGAATTACCTGAATTTAAACGGAAATTATGCTATTCAATATTGAATTATACTTTTACAATTTATAATCTTACAACGAATATCCCATCTGTTCATGAGATATTCTTGAAAGAAAAAAGAAAAAAACAAAAAATTTGTAAACTCATTTCTCGAAATCAATCATTTCCATTTAATTTTATTCAAAATAAGCAAAGTTAAATTTTTCAGAAATTTTTTTTTTGAAACATTTCAAGTAAATTGAAATTACAATTCTATGCGAGAAAATTCCAATAATAGAAAAAAATTGAAAAAAAAAAATATCAATTTGAAATTTCAAAAAATGGACGAGAAAAAAAGGCCAATGTTATCAGTTAATTGAATATGAATTTGGGATAAAAATATTCATTCGAATGATTAAATATATTTTTGTCATTTAGTCATATCAATCGAAAATATAATCAATGATTAAACATATGTTTGTCATTTAATCATATCATCGAAAATATAATTAATGGCATTATCATAAACAATATTATAAATTTTAAACAAAAATTGAAAAACATACGACATATCATATAGAACATTTGATAAAAATACATAAATCATTTTGTGTCATTTTTAAAATATAAAAAAAAAATTCAAAGAAATTTTTCGATTTAGGAATTGAAAAATTTCTTAACAAATAAAGCAAAGTGAAATATACTTACAATAAATAAATTAAATTTTTGATCAATTTTATCAACTTTTTGATTAAACGAACGAGAAGATATCATTCGATAATTAATTTGAATTAATTAATTTAATTTAATTTAATTTTAGCAATAATAAAATGCGATATTAAATCTTAGTAGAATTGCATATGAACGATTAATCAATTTTTTATTGAATTTAATTTATTCATTCAGCTGCAGCAAACAAAACATAAATAAAAAAAAAAAAAAAAAACTTTTGATGATAAGACTGATAATATTTTAATCGATAACAATTGAAGAAAATTTATGATCGATTAGATTCAATTTAAAATTAGAAAAAAATTGATGAAATTTTATTCATTCGTTTCCACATTTTATTAATATATTACGACGTCAAATATATTGCACAATCCGTGAAGCGTAATTTAATTCATTTTAGGCGTATTTTTCAAGCGTATTTTTAGGCGTATTTTTCAGATGTATTCTTCGGGAGTATTTTTCAGGCGTATTTTTTAGGATATTTTCAGACGTATTCTTCAGGCTTATTTTCAGGTGTATTTTTCAGGCGTATTTTTCAGACGTATTCTTTAGGCGTATTTTTTAGACGTATTTTTAGGCATCTAATTTACAATCCAATTTCTCGTAAATATACCATCCATTTGAATTATCGAATAAAATATCGTTTTGTTTGTATAAGAGTTTTTGGAGCAACGCCATACAGACACCCACCACCATATTTCTCATTCCCTCCTATATATATATTTATATATATATATGTATATGTATATATGTTTATTCATTTTTCATACAAATTGATGTTGAACCAGACGTATACACATACATACACATACACACATACACACATACATACACATACACATACATACACATACATACATGCATACACACACACACACACACACACACACATACGCATATACATATAGATACATGCCGATACGGATACATGTACATCATCAGCACGGCATCACTATCACCAACATTGATGGCACAGATTGTTGAACGATTGTGTGCCGTATCGGTTGGTATGTATGGGACGAGATGTGCTCATAACTTTTTATTGTTTATTCATTTATTGTGATGATAATCATATCAGATAACAGTATGACAAATAAGAGAGAAGAGGGGAGTGCAATAAGAGCATATGAGAAGACAATTATACACCTTTATTGTTTATTGACACTGTTATCTATGATCTTATTAGCCTAGCATTTATTTGGCTTATTAGCTTTGACAATAAGAGAAGAGAAATTGATAATGTATATAATAATAATATGCTATTAGTATAGTATTATTATTATTGTTATATATGTTTTTATTGTTTCTTCATTTATTGATACTTCTCTTATTAGCCTAGCATTTATTTGGCATATTATTTCTTCACTTATTGATACTTCTCTTATTAGCTTATCATTTATTTGACATATTATTTCTTCATTTATTGATACTTCTCTTATTAGCTTATCATTTATTTGGCATATTAGCTTTGATAATAAGAGAAGAGAAATTAATGATATATGGCAATAATATGCTAATAAAAATATACCATTGCTATATGTTTTCATTGCTTATGTTATAATAGCTTATTGTTTATAGTAATAGTAATAGGAATAGCAATGCTAATAGTATAGTAACAACAGTTAATTACAGTATTATAATTGTTGTTGTTACGATTATCGAGAGCAACAGTAGTAATGACAGTAATATTATTTAGTTATAATTATTTGATAGAATCTTATTATTATTGTTATTGGTTGGAAATATCGATAACAGTGATAACAGTAATAATAATAGTAGCTGTAGTTAGCTGATAAAGTATTATTATTTTTAGAAATAGTAATAATAATGAGAGCGATGATATTAGTAATAGCAATTTGTAAAACATTTCTATATCAATTATCATCGATATATATCAATAAAATTATTATTATTGTTATTGATAATAGTGATAGCAATAATAATGATACTAAGTTAGTATATTTGCTATATTTCTTTTATTAATACTTTTCTTACTAACTTATTATTATTCCATTTGTAATTAAACAATAATAATAATAATTTTACTTTTATTATTAATGATAATCAATAACAAATTGTAATAGTAATTCGTTATAATTATTATTTGTAGAACATTTTTGCACAAACAATTACTTCTTTTTCCGTTATGATTATTAGTTATCTATTAGAATATTGATGTTATCGTTTTAGTTATCAGTTGAAAGTTCATATATATTCTAACAATGAATAATATAATGCTTATAAAATATCAGTGATTTTGTGATAATTCCAAAAATGCTTAACTTCAACTGATAACTAAAACAATAACATCAACATTCTAATTCAATGCCCGCGTCAATATTGATAATCATACCATATCTCGAGAATGATGAAAATGATATATGTAGAGCTATTTTTGTACGTAAAATTTATTTTTTGATAAAATTATTAAGTTTTTATATTCAAATTAATTCATATAATAATTAGGAAAATTTTTCTTACTAAATATAACTTTACTACTAAGTTTATTCCCCGTGTATTTAAAATTATCATTTTTTATCTGATATCAGTAATTTTTTTATAATTAATTTCAGATCATCCGTTTCATTGTCCTAGTGATTGGATGGCGATGATTATTCAATTATTGATCGTATTATCTACTCTATAAGATATCAGTAATTTTCTTGGATGGTTCACCCTGTAGATCCGGGTTTATCTGACCTGTTTGAAGCAAAATAAGCTCGTCTCTACAGGCAGGACCTTCTAGGCTAATTCTTCACTTTATCAGCTATTATTATTTACTGATATCCGTGCTATTATCAGCATTAATCACTACTGTCAATACCAAACTGTATTACAGGTTTGTTATCATTGAAGTTATCTTTTCTGTTATAGTTATGTTTTATCGTACCACCAAATGAACCATTGCATATTTTGTTATTTCAATATAGATATTTCTGTAGATGATAGTGGTATTGATAAGCTCAGGTCTTGACTAAATCTTTTATCATTTTTCTTTTCCATTGATTGCTAACTTTCCGAAATTTTAAAGTTCCAAAATTTTGATGAAAATTGAATGATTATTGTTACCGCAGCATTTTTACTTTTAACTTATCCCTGATGTTTTTCCATTATCAATTATCTTAACAGCAAATAACAGGACTGCTAGATTTTCTTTACAGTATTGATTTGAAATTTTCCTGTTTAATTTTATTTTGATTATTTCATTTGTTAGTTTTATAATTCAACTATTACCTTTAATATTTGCTGATTATATCATATCACTAAACGCATTTTACAATTGGATCAGACACAATCGATCGTAAAGATCGGTCGTTGACCGAAATTTTTAGGAGTTAAAATGAAATGTAACACTTTTTAAATCTCAAGTGAAAATCAGTCTTCTACTTCTCTTCTAATCATATGATTTTCGATATCGATGATAACAATAACAATATGATAACAATAACAATAATCAGGACTTTTGTCATTTTGATTATCGTAAACAATCAGCGCTTCATTGTATAATATAATTTTATCATTCTTTATTTGTTTCATTATTATTATTAATTGCTTTAGTTTTAATATCATTATTGTTATCATTATTACTTCAATTCAAATATTATTATTATTATTGTTAATTAATATTCCTATTTATTGTTATTTATTGTTATTATTATTATTACTTTTAGTTTTATCATTATTATCATTATTATTATTATTACTATTATTACTTTATCTGTTGCAATTCATCTTTCATAGCTATTTGATTGACATCGATGAACAAAAATCTATCGCTGTTGATTTGTCGAAATTACTACATCGAAAAATGTTAGTCCATTTTTGAAATCATTTATTCAAACAAAAAAAAAAAAAAAAACAAAAATTATTTTGAATATTTAATTTATTAAAAGCTATTCATTTCTCTCTCTCTCAAAAAAAAAAAAAATTTTCAGTGATAAATTAAATATATATATGATAACCGAGATTAGTATATGATAACCGGAATTTTTCAATATCAATTTTTTCTTTTTTCATATTTCATATTTTTTCATATCAATAGAATATTTTCAGGTGCAACTGAATTAATTAAATTTTCGATCAATTCAAATTGACGATTTATCATTTTCATTGCTGATTTACATATCTAATTTACATTTATTTCTATGCCTTTTTGAATTTACATTTACATATATATTAATGCTTCCTCTGGGAATGAAAATATGGCTGAAAATTTAGGCAAATAAAGACTTTTTCAACTTTAGAGAAAAAGCGAAAGAATTTATCGAAAGATAACAAAATGCAAATTTTATTAATATAAATTGATTTATATGCAAACTAATATGGGCCATTGTATATTTCCGTAAAAATTTGAAAATTAAATATTTTAATCTTTTTTTTTTTTTAGTTTCACAAAAATGTTTGCAATTGATATATGATATGAGATGATATGATATGATATATCAGATTTTGCATAATTTCAGAGATCATCGTTTATTTTTCTTATAGCAATCATGCAAAAAATATATTTGATATCATGATAAGATCAACATGATTAATTAATTCATCGTGTGCTTTGATTAATTAATCAGTAATTGATCGTTTTTTTTTTCAAAATTCAAAACATTTAAATGATAATGAAGAAAAAGAATTTTATATTTTAAAAAGTATTTAGTTCAGTTTGAGAAAATTTTTTTTAGAAAAAAAGAATGAAATTTACGAAAAAAAATATTTTAAAATTTCTAATAAAAAAAAACTACTAAATTGTTTAGGCGGAAAATTGATTTTTTATTTGGTTTAAAATAATTTTTGATTGTTAATCTAGTAATTAATTTTAATTAATTATTTTTAATTAATTTTGGTAATTCCATTACAAAATTTAATTTATATTTTTAGAATCAATAAATTGTGTAAATTTCGATATTTCAATTCATAATGATTGTATTTATTTTAGTTATTGTTGATATCACTATTTGCTTCATTTATTTATCATATATCAATTGCAATCATTTCTGATTTTATTTTAATATATCATTATTTCCATTTAGCATGTAATACTTCTGATATATGATAACAATATCTTATGATATCAAATAATAATTATAGTAATTCATTCTTTTCAATTAATAAGATATTTAAAATATAATTTAAATAATTTCGGAAATCTAATATCAAATGCTAAAAAGCATTGTTTGGTTTAGATGTAAAATCGGAAATTTAAATGAATTATCTGATTATATCGATGTACTCGAATACTTGACTTAAATCAATTGGAATGATTGGATGAATTTATATTAATCAATATCACATAACGAATTATTCATTATTATGTTCATTGTTTGTTTATATCATTTCAAATATTATTATTACTATTAAAGTTTGTTTAAGATGTTTCATTGTTAAGATAAATGATAATTAATCCTTTAATTAATTTTTAATTAATTAATGATTGTTAAATTTTGTACATTAAATTTATTGAATATTATTTTATTTTTACAAAATTATATAAACTTTCTCAGAATTACATATTATTATTGCAATTATCAATTGATTTGTCGAGAATGGTGATATAATAATTTGCAGCTATCGATTGATTTGTCGAGAATGGTGATATAATAATTTGCAGCTATCGATTGATTTGTCGAGAATGGTGATATAATAATTTGCAGCTATCGATTGATTTGTCGAGAATGGTGATATAATAATTTGCATTATCGATTGATTTGTTAACAATAGCGATTTTACAATTATCAAAATTGAGATTAACAATAAATAAATGGAACTGTAGCAATAAATGTATGACGTAATTTGTTTATAGCTATAATAATCGGCACACGTAATTCACGTGATATCGATATGATCGTTAGTCATTTATGGGCTTTCGTAGACTTTTTCATGAAATCTTTTCCAAAATACTACGCAAACGAAACAACAAATAATAATGTACGTAAAATGTGGAAGATATTTAAGTTATGATAATAAAGAAAAATGATTAAAAGATACGAGAATTTATTATGCAAATTCATCTTACTGAAAATATACGTATCTCTGATCGATAATCATTGTTTGAAATAATAATCATTAGATGGAGGGAATACATTTGAAATAAGTGTTAAAGGGACGAGAATATGTTTGAAATGATAAGCGTAAATGGACGAGAATGCGTTTGAAATGATAAGCGTAAAATGGACGAGAACGCGTTTTGAAATGATAAGCGTAAAGTGGACGAGAACGCGTTTGAAATGATAAGACGTAAAATGGACCGAGAATTTCTGAGAAAATGTATAATTTAAATATATATTTTTTTGAGCATGAAAGTCCAAATTAATCAGACATAAAAAAAATTCTAATCAAACACAAATTAATTAAAATGAAGTTAATTGATAATTTCGAAATAATAATTTAATTATTTATTTTTGATAATGGAAAAGCAGAGGGAAAAGAATAATTTATTCATTGATTATGAATTGAAATAATAAATTGTTATTTTTTTTATTTACTATGATTCGTATTTACTATTTTGGTACAATTATTAAATGATTGAATTTGTGAAATATCATGAAATAACCTTATCATGAAATAACCTTATCATGAAATAACCCTTATCATGAAATAGCCATTTTCACTGATCAATACTGATTTTCAACGCTAGTCATTTCTATAGCTAAATAATTCACTTATATCAATGGATCATAATAATTTGATCAAAGAAATTATCTCTTAAGATTTATCTTCTCGAAATGATCAGTTTGTATCAATCTTTTATCATTCTTAAATTTGTTTATGCAATCCCGACAAATAAGTATCAAACTATATAATTCTAATGATAATTACAATTACATACAGCAGGAAAGAAAAAATTGCATTAATTAATTTGGTTTTACTTACTAAATTGATTAATTTGATCTTAAGATCGTTGATTGATTGATTGATTTTTTTCATAAAATTTTCATCAATTTTAAGTTGTAAACGAAGCTGAATAAAGCTTACTTACTGCATAATTATATAATTCTGATAATAACTGTTAATCAAACTGTAAATAAAGTATTGATTGATTGATTGATCTATTATTTTATAAAATTTTCATCAAACTTTATTTTATAAAAGTGTACTCAATTGTTAAAAAATGCTGTTAATATCTAAACAATAATCATCATTTCTTGTAATATTAATTTTATTCCTAAATTATAATTTTAAATTTTAATTAAAATATTCTTATCTATTTCATATAACTTATTCCTTGTGATAAGCTTCAAAGTATTTAACATTATCATGTAAAGCTGGAATTGATCTATATAAAAGTCATTTTTTCCTAAATGTTTTCATTAAATTTTTAATATGCATCATCAAAAATTTCACAAATTTTTCAATTTAATTTAGCGCATTTATTAACTTAATTTATTTATTAATTTGTATTAATTAATTTGATTTTATTTACTAAATTAATTAATTTGAGTTTATCCACAAAATTGTACAATTAATTTGATTTTACTTATTAAATTGTACTAATAATTTAATTTACCCGTTAAATTGCATTAATTAATTTAGTTTTACTTACTAAATTGATTAATTTGATCTTACTTATTAGATTTTATTAATTAATTTGATTTCATCTATTAAATTCCATTAATTAAATTAACTTTACTTTTTAAATTGTATTAATTAACTTGATTGTACGACTTACTTTATTAGATTGTATTAATTTAATTTGATTTCACCTATTAAATTCCATTAATTAAATTAACTTTACTTTTTAAATTGTATTAATTAACTTGATTGTACGACTTACTTTATTAGATTGTATTAATTTAATTTGATTTCACCTATTAAATTCCATTAATTAAATTAACTTTACTTTTTAAATTGTATTAATTAACTTGATTGTACGACTTACTTTATTAGATTGTATTAATTTAATTTGATTTCACCTATTAAATTCCATTAATTAAATTAACTTTACTTTTTAAATTGTATTAATTAACTTGATTGTACGACTTACTTTATTAGATTGTATTAATTTAATTTGATTTCACCTATTAAATTCCATTAATTAAATTAACTTTACTTTTTAAATTGTATTAATTTTAATTTGATTTTACCAATCAAATTGCGCTAATTATTTTAATTTTAATTATCAAATTACGCATGTTCGAAATAATTGCTTAATTTTACTTATCAAATTACATTTATTAGAAATAATCGCAATAATTGCTTAATTAAGAAATTAACTCAATAACACTCCAAACAAACATTCATCGAAATTAATTCTAATTTTTTACTATCGAACAGAAAATTTCATATTTTATGTTTGATAAATTATTTCCAATTAAAAGAAATGAAAATAATAATTTTCATTCAAATCAAAATGTATTTGTTATTTTATTACTTTCATTTTGTTTTTGTTAAAAAGTAAAATTTACAAAAAATAAAAAATAAATATTTATTTCTCAGTTTGATTTAAATTTGAAAAAGTCGAGAAAAAAATTTTTGCTTCAAATGATGAATCAATCAATTGTACTTTAACTGATCGTATATCAAAAGACAATATACCTGAAATTATTTTATTTTTAAGATATATGTCGTTTGGAAATCAATTTTGAAGGGCGGCAGTATGCATACAAAATGATGATTAATAATGATAAAATGTGAAAATGTTTTTCTTTTTTTTTTTTTTTAATTTTTACTTTTCTTTTTTTTCTTTTTCCTCTTCTTTCCTTCCTTCATTTCTCATTCGTCGTCTTTTTGTTTGGATGAAAATTCTTTGTTGTAATATACACCGTGACATTGGTGACATTGGACAGTTTCTTTTTTGAAAAAAAAAAAAAAAAAATGAATTAAATTTTTAAAATTAAAAAAAAAAGCGATAATTGCTTAATTAAGAAATTACTGATAAAAATTAACTGATAAATAGATTAGATGAAAACATAAAAATGAAACGACAAAAAAAAAAGAAAGAAAGAAAGAAAGAAAAAGAAAGCATAATGTATTACAACTATATTACAATGAAATTATAGAGTAGGCTCAATTCAAAAATTAAATTAAAATAATTTGAATAATTTTTAATTCAGCCAAAATTATCAATAGCAAAATAGAAAATAAGAAAAAATTTAAAGCAAAATAAGATTTGAATTATTGAATTTTGTATTTGCTATATAAATTAATTATATTGATTAGCTATGTTAATAATAACTTAAATTATCAATAATCAATTTGATTTAATTTTGAATTGAGCTAAAATTATCGTAGCAAAATAAAATTTGAATTCTTGAAGAAAAAACGATCAATTCAATATATTTGCTAATTAATTTTAAAAAATTTAAATTATCAGCAATCTTATCTTGATTAAATTTGTAAGTGAAATAAAATCACTTCTTGATTAGTAGATGAAATACAAACTTTTTATCAATATTGATCAGAGATAATCCTATAATCAATATTTCAAGTGTTCATTTTTCGAACTAAAACATAAATTATACATCTGGATTAGCAAATAGGTAATAAATTTAAATATTAGCATAAACGGAATTACTAATTTTGCAAGGCAAGAAAATTTGTAAATGGATATTGGAAATAATATATTAAAATGTGACATTTCATATCAAATAGAGTTTTCATGTAATCAGTAATTATCACTAAATCAAATTGATCGATATATTCATTTTGTATTGCATGAAATTAAACAAAAATTTATTAAATTACGCTAAATAATTAATTTCTTCTTTTTTTCAGTAATCTATTTCCAGAAATTGAAATAGTAATTGGAAATGTCAAATTATTTCATCCTTCTAATTTATTTATTTATTCTTATTCTTTCTTTTTTTTCTTTTTTTTTTTGCCCTTTGAACTTATGTTTGAAATTTGGAATGTTATTGTTTAGAAATAAAATATTTTTTAAATTTAATAATTAGAAATAATATATAATACTTGAATTTGAGAAAAATATAATTTATTTTAGTAACATATAATTTATTTTAGTAATTTAATATTTCGATTATTCTATCAATTCTCATTTCCGTTTTTATTAATTTTTAATCGTTGCAATGTTTAAATCATTTAAAAATTATTCAATTTAGCATATCTTTTTTCATTTCAATTCGAAAATTGAATTTGCTTTGATGTATTACAAATTAATTTAATCATTTCCAATATATGTAAGATATCGGAATTAATCTGAAAACTTTTTTGATTTAAAAAATAATTCAATTTTGCATAATTTTTTATTTCAACCTTTAATGTGCAACATTAGTCGAGTAATCTCGAGATTTAGTGAAGAGTGCATTTTTTGATGGCAAAAAATTGAAATTATCAATCCTTCGATGAATGATATCGCTGATATTATTGTAGAAATTATTTGTGCTTTTCTTGTAGTATATGATAAATTGAAAAAGTTGAAATTATTTTTTAAATGAATTTATTTCTTCATGTTTTAAATATTGTTTAAACTCATTCTTGTAAATATTAATATTTCCTTTAAAAATAACACTTTTGTTGATAATATTTTAATCACTCTCGACGATCAACCGATAGTTCATTTCATTGATAATCAAGATTTATTTGAGAATTTTTCTCTTGCACTGTTTTGCTCATTTATCAATGATCATTCTTTCTGTATGTTATCATAAATTTGCATAAATTATATTCACATTGATAAATGTATTTGACATATATAGTCATTATTTAGGCATGAATATTTCACTAGTTAAGGCCATGATACTGTGATTTCCGATATATTTCACTATTTGAGGCCGTAATGTTGGAGTTGCTTCTAATATACTTAATACACATTTCATTTAAAATTTTAATTAATTGAAATTTAATTCATTTCGCTTATTTTCAATACCTAACTAAGATTGCATAAGTTGCATTCAGAATACTCTCGTAATCTCGATATTTTATTCAATAATGTTTAAAATTCTCGATCAGAATTCAATTTCCTTTTTTAAAAATAATTTATTAATTTATATTTATTTGCTTTTTTTTTTTTAAACAAATCATTTATTGCTTGGTAAACGATGATAGAAATAATTTGCATAACAAAGTATAACTTTGAATTAATGATCGTTGTTGTAGACGATGAATATAATCAATGTATCATCTATAGATGAGATACTTTGATAATTTTTTTTTTTCCTCCTGATACAAATGATAAAAAAATTCCCTCATTCTTTGCTTCGAAGAATGAGGATGAAAGATTTACCGAAAGAAATGATGCTTAATGGAAGTTGCCATTCTCGAATACTCTCGAATTGATTGTACATCAAAGGAATTATCAGTTTGGATTATATTGAAGCAGTTGTTCTTACAACGATCTTTCTTAACATTATCTGTGTATTTCGATGTTTTGATGCTAGTTGTCGCAATATTTTGACGGATGATAACTTTTCATCTTTACACAAACTTTTTCTTCTTTTTTTCCCTCTCATCCATTGAATAAGTAATGTTTTCTCGAGGAAAAATGCATGTTGGAAAATTTTGAGATTAAAATTTTAGGTAAACAAATGAAATGATTTGTATAAATCAAAAAGGAAGAAGAAGAAATGATCAAAATAAATTTTAAAGAAACATTTTTTTATTACACAAAATGATTAAAATTTTCTTGTCGCAAATTAATCAAAGAATTAAACTTTAATTTAAAAAAAAAAAAAAAAAAAAAAAAAACAGATAACACGCATCACTTCATTTATCTCTCTTATCAATATGCAAAAAAAAAAAAAAAAAAAAATGATTAGCTAATTTAATTTAAAAAAAAAATTTATCATTTTGGAATTTTTAATTTCGAGTTTTTTTCCTTAATTTATTTTGGAATTCTAAAAATGTTGTGTATTCCATGAAATATTAACAAATTGTGTTAAATCTGAAATTCGTATTATTTTTAATCATTTTTTTTTTTTTAACATTTTGATAAGAGAGATAAATGAAGTGATATGTGTTATCTGTTCATGTAAATTTTCTTTTATTTTTTTTTTTTTCAAACACTTATTCGTCATTAACAAGTGATTCGAGAATATTCAATCTTCTCCTTTTTGTTTTCATAATTATTCATTTCGAATAATATTATAATTATTATACTATTAAATAGATTATTAGATAATTCGCTTAGTGATAATATATCATTTTTATCAATATAAATACGTGAATTTGCTTCATTTGATTTACTTTTGTTTTCATAATTGCGTGAAATTATTTTCAAAGAACAATCAGCAAAAAACATTAATTTTATCACCTATAAATGATAAATGATAATATTAGATAATACGCTTAGTGACAATAAATCATTTTTTATCTTCACAAATACGCGAATTTGCTTTATATTTCATCTACTTTTGTTATCTTGATTAAGTGAAATTATTTTTAAAGAATTATCAGAAAAAAAAAAACATTAATTTAATTATCAGAAAAAAGAACATTAATTTTATCATCCACAAATAATAATACTAATTAATTAATTACCTCTTCTCTTAATAAAATATCGCATACCTGATATTATCAATAAAATTGGCGGATGCTAGTAATAATATTTAAAAATATTTTTTTATGATTAAATATTAAAAAAAAAAAAAACGAAAAAGAAAAAATTTTTCATCTTTCATACTAAAAACGTACAATAATTCATTAATAAATTTTTTAATTAATTTTAGCAAAAAATATATTATAAAATTAGTAAAATCAATGATACAATTAAATTTACAATAAATAAAATGCAAACAAATGCTTGAAATAAAATTAAATTAATTACTGTTTTCTTACTAATTGCTAATTAAAAAAAAAAAAAAGTAACAAAAATATTTTCGCATTTTCAAATTTTCACAAAATTCAGCATGATGAAAGAGATTGAAGAAGCGAGAGAGAGAGAGAGAGAGAGAGAGGGAGAGAAAAAAAGAAAAGAAAAAAAATTTTTATAAAAATACCAGTTGTCGTCTTCATTTTTACTTACTTACTTCTTCTATCAATACATATATATCCTAATTTCTCATAAATTTTCATGAAAATTTATTGACTAAAACTTTCTTTTTTTTTTTTTCAATAAAATGAATAATAATTTTTACTTTTTCTTTTTCTTTTTTTTTTTGCTTTTTCTCTAATACTTGTTTTTCATTTTGTTTCTCTAAATTTTTCTATTTCAATAAAAAAACAATATCACATCTACTATTTCTTTTTTTCTTTTTTTTTTTTTGTTTTTTCTGATTTGGTTGCGAGAATTTATTTTAACAGTTGTTGCAATTTTTTGAAAAGCCTTTGGAAGATTATAAAATGTAAAATTTTTTGTTTGTTTGTTTTTTTCTCGACAGGAAAATATTTTAAATTTTGAATTATTATAAGATATAAATGTATATTAAGCTGATTTATTGATTGTTATTTATGTATAATTTAATTGTGATTTATAGACAGTAAATTGTTTCTTTTTCTTTTTTGTTTTAAATTTAAATTAAAATATATGAATTTGTTAATTAATATTTGAAAAAGAAAAAATTTGAAAACATTGCTTTTTCAGAATAAACAAATTTTAGGAATTAATACAGCGAAAATTTTATATCAAATCACTGATTGTATTATCATAAAATTAAAAAAAAAAATTTTTTTAATATTAATTAATTAATAAATTTTAATTTAAATTTATAACAAAATCAAATTCAAAAATTATCTTATTTCAATGATAGAATGCGAAAATGATAAATATTTAGTAAGTGGTATATAATATTTAATAAGTATTTAAATTCGATAAGTATAAAATGACGAAAATTAATATGAAATGTTTGACCTTTTTTTAATCGAATCATTAGAACATAAATACTCAAAAATATTGTAATTCGATCGTTGGATTAAATAAGTATATGAATCTCAATCAGTGAGTAAATCAATTCTCGAGATTGCAATGAATTTTATTTGAATTTTCAAACTGCCATCGTCATATATTTCAGAATTATTCGAACTTCAAGTATAACAGAAAATATATTATTACTAAAAATTTGAATTTCATATTTTCATTATTGCGGTAAATGTAATTTAGAAATAAGTATAAAAATAATTTATTGGTAATAAAAAAGAAAAGAGCTCTGAACTTTTTAATGACATATTTTTATTTTTTTTATATATTATATTTCTAATTTATAATTGATTTAAAATTTTATATTTTACAAGAAATTAAAAAGCATATTATTAGTAGTTCAGTTTAAATAAGATATTAGTAACTATATCGACTATAATATTGATTTGATTTACTCTCACTGAAAATAATTCAATTATGATATTACATTTGATTACTATCACTGAAAATAATTCATTTGTGATATTACATTTGATTACTCTGAAAATGATTCAATTATGATATTGCATTTGATTTACTATCACTGAAAATAATTCAATTATGATAATATTTTTGATTACTATCACTGAAAATAATTCATTTGTGATATCACATTTGATTATTATCACTGAAAATAATTCATTTATGATATTAGATTTGATTACTATCACTGAAAATAATTCAATTGTGATATTACATTTGATTACTATCACTGAAATATCAGAAAAGATAATATTTTACAGAAATGAAATTTTAAAATCTTCCAAAAGAAATACCATAAAATATTTAACATTTCAATAAATTGTAAATGAAATTGTTCATTTTACCTTCCTTCACAAATAATCAAAAAAATGTTCACATTGATGTATGTGTGGTCGAATTTAAATTAAAAAAAAAAAAATATTTGATAAGCATAAGTTCAAAGAACGGAAAAAATCAATTCGATCATTGAAAATTCATTTTAATTAAAAAATATTTAAATAAGAATTGAATATTTCTCGATATATAATATAACGAATATATCCAAATAAATATATTTTATCACTAAATGATATATTAGAAATTTGGGAATAATTAATAATATTAATTATAAAATCATATTTTTCAAAAATTTCTACCATGTTAAATTTTGATGATAATAATATTTTGATAGACTAACTGATAATATTCTCAAATGTCGCCATCAATTTCTACTATGTTAAATTTTGATGATAATAATATTTTGATAGACTAACTGATAATATTCTCAAATCTCGATTAAGTAATTAAGCAAATATTTGATAAAATTTGATTAATTATTTGCAATTATTTCATTATATTAATTTGCATATTCCAGTTTAATTATTCCATTTAATGATAAATATAGATAATATCACTTAAATAATTTCGGTAATCTAAAGAAAAAGAGAAAGAGAAAAGATTCATAAACTTTTAATTAAAATTTTGAAAAAGAAAAATTATAAAAATCAATTAATTTCACTAATTTATTTTAATAAGAATAGAGAAATTCAATAAAATCATAAATATACGCGAGAAATTTAATATCAAATAATATTAAACTTTACCATAAACAATTATTTCCATATATGTAAAGAAAGAGAAGTCAATAATTTGAGAGGTCAATAATTCGAGAGGTCAATATTTGAGAGGTCAGTAATTTGGTAGGTGAGTAATTTGACAGGTCAGTAACTTGGTAAATTAATAATAATTCGAGAGGTCAATAATTTGAAAAGTTAATAATTTGCTAGGTCAGTAATTTGGTAGGTTAATAATGTGATAAGTTAATAATTTGGTAGGTCAATAATATGAAAGGTCAATAATTTGAAAGGTCAATAATTTGCATAATATTTGAATTTCTTGATTATAGTCTCATATTAGATATGGTTGAAAATACAGGTCAACGATATACATGCATATATTTCTTGTATAATTTATCCAAATGAAATGACCTCCAAAAATGGAGTGATATCGGTTGCTCAGACGACACTATTCTTGTCTGTCCTTCAATTTTGCTTTGACAACAGACGCCAATCGTCCAAAGTAAAATCAATTACTGTAACTTTTGACTTTTCAAAAATGACATGTTATATTGCTACGCGTATTCATTCATTCATTCGATCTTTTGTATGATTTCTTTCTTTTCATGGATAATCTCTTCTTTTTTTCTTTTCTTTTCTTTCTTTTTTTTTTTTTTTTGGTGAAGAAATGATTCCTGCTTTGCATTTCATTTGTATACGGTAACTGTGAAATAAATTTGATGATAAAATTTCATTTCCAATATGTCATTAAAATTAAATTAAAATGTTTGAAGAAATATGAAAGCTGAAGAGCTAAATTATCATTGATATGACAACTAAGAAAACTTATTGCACAATGAATTCAACTAATCATTGATTTGGTTAAAGTCAAAAAATTTTTGCAGAATTTTTTTATCTGTGATATATTTTTAAGTTTTTATCAGTGATATTCGTAATCGTTTATTTATTTAATTTTTAAATTTGTTAAAATTTAAAAATGATTCATTGTATGGAAAATCTTATCAAATTTTGATGTGATATAAGCAAATGTCGAAAGTTTTCTTTTTTTTATCATTCTATTTTTCTTGACTTTTAAAGTTTGTTATGTTTGTTAACGAATTATTTCAAATCTTGATAAAATGAAAATGCATAGTTTATTATTTGTATCAGCTTTCTAATTCTCGATCATGCATAATATTGAGAATTTTAGATATCAGTTAATTTGTTAAGAAATTGTCTAATTAATTTAAATTAGTTATCACTTTTTCTTTTGCAAATTTTGCTCCTAAAATTTGTATATCAATGCTTATCACCGATTTTATCCACAAATATTAATGCTTCTTTGTCCTACAGTATCTTTTGATAATTACTAATATTATGGTGATAATTCGAATAATAAAATTAATTTATTGCATTGAAGTAAATAATGAAAAGGGCTATACATAACATTAATTAATTGCTAATAATGATATTGTTATTTGTAGCAAAATAATTTCAACAATACACTTACTGTACCTTAAAAATTTACATATTTCGCTCTCACGAATTTACTGTATCTTGAAAATTCATAATTTACTATCATGAGTTGACTGTATCTTGAAAATTTACATAATTTATTATCACTCAAAATCAATTAATGATTATCATTAATGATCAAAAACTAAATGATTGAAGGATGAATGGTACTGAAAGCATACGAAATTGTTTTAGTTTTCGAAAAAAAAAAAAAAGAATTTTCTCAGCTTTCTTCTTCTTCTATTCTTCATCAACTTATCAATTCCGAATGCTTTGTTTTGAAAATTTTGAACTAAATTTCATTTTATCAATTGTTGAAGTTAAATGAAAAGAATAGAATTGGCTAAAATTCGATTTTATTCTATTCCTATTCTTATTGCAATTTAAGAATTTCTTATTTTACTATTATTTCAATTAATTTTCGACAAATTTTTATCGCTAAATATATTAATTTGTATTACTAATCTAATAATTACATTCTTTTTTTTCAAATTTCTTCGATAAGTTTTTTTTTTTATTTTTATTTTTTTTAGATTAATAGTTATTATCCAATTGTTTTTAATATTGAAATAATTTTGATTTAAATTTTTAATTTCTTTATCATTTCCTTTTATCTTACCCCAAAATAATACTATGATAATACGAAAAAAAAACAGTGATAATAAGGTCAATTCTAATCAGTATATTTAACCTTATTAGTATCATTAAAAAAAAAAAAAACTTATTTTGATCATGCATATCTTATTGTTGTGTTGAAAGATTCATCAATTTATCTGTAAATAAATAAAAGTCTCGATAAAAGTCTCGAACAAATTTCAAAACTTATTGAAAATGGTAAACAAATGTGAATGCAATGAAAATTTTTAATGTATTATTGCTTTAATATTGAAATTGAAATTAAGCATTTATTAATTTAAATCAACTTTTATTTGTATTAATTTTTAACTTTTTGACTTCTAATTTTACGGCATATATTTGCATGTCAAAAATATTAGTAATATATTTGTTTTCTAACATTTATATTTTGTCGTATTATTACTATCGAACAAATTTGTATGATATCAATTTAACAAAAAAAGAAAAAAAAAATAGTTAACTGATAAAGACAGGAATGTTTCTGTTTAATACAAACCGGATTATTAACCATTTTCAAACTTTTCAAGCTTGTCATTTAAAATTTAATTTAATTGCAAAAATCAAAAGCGATCACTTGGATGTAAAGTTGTAACAGAAAATGTTCAAATCTAAAAATGAAAAATGAAAATTTTTCAATTCATCAAAATGAAAAATATATAAAAAAAAAAAAAGCCAATAAAAATTTTCTTTTTCTTTTTAAATATAAGAAAAGAAATTTTTAGTTTAATTATGAAGAAAAAAAAAGACATAAAATAGTTAATCAATTGAAGTTTACATAGAGAATGATAATTCTATTCGAAATGATAACAGAATACATATATCTGATAATAATAAGATAGCATTCAGATCATAAGATAAAATAATTTGAAAAAAAAAAAGAATAAAATGAAAAATTTGTTTTTGATCGATAGCAATATATCAAAATTCGATAATTAATATCATTACATATGAAGATATGTAAAAAATTTTATATCAAAGATATTTGCATAAATTGCAATATCATATAATCAGAAATCACATAATGATAAATGAATGTCAAAATAATCTTAAAATTTGGGAAAGATAACCTTAAAAGCATTTTTGTGCTATGGACAATTCAATATGTATTAAAATTTGAAATAGCAAATCATTAAAAGTTTATAATTGATTATTTGAAATGTTTGCTGCAAACGATGATAATGATTATGGTAATAATGATAATGATTATAATGACAATAATAATGATAATAATGGTGATAATTTTATTGATGTAATATAAATAAACAAAGTGAGAAATGAGGGGCAATAGTTCTTGATGTTCGAAAAAGAATATATCGTTGATTCAGCATTGGAAGCACACTTTCGAAGATTTACGATTATAACATACGGACATACAGGAAACAATATGGGGCCGCATCCCAACGAAGACAATCTCGGGCCACGGGACTTGATTTACGGCTCAGATCGAACAAAACGCCCACATTTACTTCGCATTGAATTAATATTTCCAATTGGGAATTTTTGGTTGAACCAACCGAGC
Organism: Dirofilaria repens; assembly: GCA_008729115.1. Lineage (NCBI taxonomy): Eukaryota > Metazoa > Nematoda > Chromadorea > Rhabditida > Onchocercidae > Dirofilaria > Dirofilaria repens. The sequence goes on along the minus strand of SNRZ01000258.1, from coordinate 9,549 downwards.
ATTATCTACCAATTTGATTTGTTGCCTACATTTTGTTCCACTTTAAATCTTCTTTTTACTTGAGAATTTTGATTTATCTAAGATTCTCTAAAACCAATCGAGATGCAATATATATGTATATAAATAAATTAAGGGAATTTTTCTCGAGAAAATATTTCGAAATACATCTTCTCAAATCAGTTATAAAATTAATTTTTAAATTGAATAAATCAATTGTTCTTTTCTTTCCTCATTTTTATCAATTATCAGAAGAAGATAGAAGAAGCATTAGATGATAAAAATTATCAGGAGAAGATAGAAGAAGCATTAGATGATAAAAATTATCAGGAGAAGATAGAAGAAGCATTAGATGATAAAAATTTAAATGGAAAAAAAAAGAATTTGATAATCATAAAAGTTAGATAAATGATAAAGATATAATGATGGGAAAAAGATTTGCTCATTGAATCTTTGAAAAGTTTTAATTTATATTCTTTATATTGTTTTGTTCTTTTGTTACAATTAAAAAAAAAAAGTTCTTTTTTCTCATTTCTAATCAAAATATATATCAATTGATATTTCAATTCATCGTATAGAATTCTGCTAAATTCAGCTTTCATTGGTTGTTGTTGTTGTTGCTTATCAGAAAATAAAAAAAAATGATAAGCAAAATTTTGATATGATTTTTTCTTCTCTTACTCTAATTAAGTATTTTAATTTAATAACATTTACTTATCTATAAATGAAATTGATTTTTTGATAAAATTTCCTTCTTGATTGAAATAATATCTGGAAATGAAAAAAAGCGGTCTTTCCTACTTTTTCAGATTGCCGCCATAAATTTTACACCATCACACTACCGCATCGAGAAAAAAAAAAAAAAGAATTGAAACTTCTACCGTAATCAAGACTTATCCATTTCTTCGCTTAGTGATGATTTATTATTGATGTATACGAAAAGATATTTGCATGTTTCATATATGAGTATGTCTCGACGAATTTCCAACCTGAATCGTTTATTTACATTTTTAGACTGATCTATGTACCTGTTGTAAATCTCCACAACCAACTATTTACTTTATCATCTATTTTATCATCATATTCTTAGTGTCAAGATTGTTTAATGATTATAAATTTATTGAATGATATCAGCGATTATTATCAACTCTAGAAATTCCTTGTAATATTTTCAACTTTTATCTTATCTAATTGAGTTTTCTGATCGTTTACTAATATAAGTAATTTACTTATTAAATTGATAATTTGTTCAGAGAAAAAATTTATTAAAATTTTGAGAAAGAATTTCTTATAATAAATAATAAGTTTCTTATCATAATAATTGCCAAATTAATAAACTTTTTTTTTTATCTTACCTAATTGAATTTTTTGATCGTTTACTATAAGTAATAAGTAAAGTGATATAAGTAATAAGTAAATTGATTAAACTGATAATTTGTTTAGGGAAAAAATTTATTAAAGTTTTGAGAAAGGAGAAGACTTAATTGGTTTCTTATAATAATAATTACCGAATTAATAAAAATGTCTTAAATAAATCTAAAATTTGTCTTAAATAAATCTAAAATTTTCAAAACTTTTAAAAAGATATTCGAAAAGATATCGTTAGATATGATTTGATTTTTCTAAAAAAAGTAATACGAAAGTCAATCAGATAATTTTGATTGAAAATTATTTATTTTGAAATTTCTAGATCCGATGATAATATTAAGATATGCATATCTTTTATCATCTATATCAAGAATTTCGACAACAAGTATTTAATTTTTTGGATTCATTTTTATCATTATTCGTCTTTTTTCTTATTTTTAAAGTTTCAAATTGAAATTAAATAGGTTAACATCAATATTTCAATTTGAAATTGAACTTATTAATATTTGTTTATTCTGATTAGTTTCATTAAAATTTTGATTAGTTCTAATTATCATTTCCAATAATTAAGGTAATCAAGATGGTAGCTTGAAGATAGTAAATTTTAAAACTTTTACTAGTGTCTTATCCATTTGATAATAAAGATATATCTTATTCTTGAAAAAATAATCACTCATAACAAAAAATAAAATTTCTCGACAATTTTAGTTAGACAATCATTTGCTATTTATAAATTAAAAAATTATTTTAAAATATAAGATATTTTTTCGAAATACTGATACTGTATATTTATCTATTACATTGTTTCTCGAGACTTTTTTCTTATTCCTTAAACGAGAATCTAATTCACTGTGAAATAACTTTTTAATCGAAACTATTAAATAATAATCGGTTCTGTATTAAATGCGAAATTTATGAAAAGAAAAAAAATTATGATTTTTTTTAGAGAATTAAATAGCTTTGAATAAAATATCATATTTATATATTACGGAATTTATGTATGTCTAAAATTTTCAATCTTTATTTGCTTAACTTGTAAAACAAATCTAAAATTAGTCTTATCACATATATTCTGAATCATATCATTTTTTAATGATATTGATAAGATCATTTATTGATAAGATCATTTACTGATCAAGATATTTCGTTAAAAGAATATTCTTGTTGCTATAAGTGTTAAAAATATATATAAGTTTTTATGTGAATTAAATTACCTTTGAATTTGTTATCTTATTCAAACGTTGCATAGTTGATAATTTATAAAAGTAATTATTTTAATTCTTTTATTCTTTATTTACGCGTGTAAATTCAATTAGACTTAAAATTTGTTCTAATCAATGTTTGATAATAGTTATGAAATGATTTGGATTACTACTACTATTCATTCATAATCATTATTCATTTATTTTTGATATTATTGTGATAATGTAAACTTATTTAGATTATCAGTCGCTATCAATTGATCAGTACTATTTAGAAAGAGCAAATTTATAATAATGTTATATAGAATTAGCATAATCATCAAGCAAAAGTTATCTTCGAGATTCAGCTTTTTATTGATATTAGCAACGAAATTATTTTGTTGGAATTATTGTTAGGCAATCTATGATTTGAAATCGATCCGGTGATTTTTTCTAATTATATGCTAGGTGATTGTTTGTTGAGAGAGAAAATAAGTATATTCAGTACGATAGGTAAAGATCAGGATGATCCGTAAATAGTTTACCTATTTCAAATGACCTTAGATAATTTATCCAATTCAAATGACCTTACAGTATCTTCTGCTCAGTAGTAATTATCAAGTAATTCTTTACTTTTATTCTTTCGGTAAGAAAAATTTAATAAATAGGAAGAAGTTTTTTAAATCTCTTAAATTTAAAAGTTCTAACTGTAATTTATTGATATTTAACGAAAGAAATTTTCCTGAAAAAGGAACATTTTTGAGCGTAATAAAAAATACGTTATTTTTTTTGATCCATAAATAATCCAATTCATATCATTTATCATTCATAGATAATGGAATGATAAGTACAATTTAGATCATTGTATTGATAAGGTGAATTAGATAAATGATGAAAAAAAATAAGGGACTCGAAATAGTCAACTAATACGATGAAGAAATGATTTTTCTAATATATCATGTAAAATTGCCAATATGATTAAAATTTTGATAATAGATTAGATTGAATTTGATTACTTATCAATGGTATACTTCGATATAGCAGAGCATTTTGCATATCGATCAATTATATTTTTTTACAAATTACTTATTTATTGCTTACAGTCAAAAAATATTATTTTCATTTTTCGTCGAGTAATATATTTTTTCAAAAATATTGTACCATTGATTTGATTTTATGAAGCAATTTTAAGAATGATAATTCAATAATGATAAGGCTAATAACAGTAGCAGTAGTAGCAATAGTAGTAGCACTTATCAATGATATTTATGTAGCAGCAAATACAAGTGATTGAAATTCAAATTATTACTACTTAAAAAATTATCAATTTTCTTTTTTTTGGCCAAGAAACTTTATTGAATATAATGAGCATAATTGACGAATAATATTGTTGAATATTTTGATCAAATATCGATTGATAGATAAATTGAACGAGATGACGAAATACAGTGATAACAGAAATAAATATCAACAAATGATACAGTGATAACAGAAATAAACATCAACAAATGATACAGTGATAACAGAAATAAACATCAACATCATTCGTTTTTTTTTTTTTTTTGTCTTTTTGGAAAACCAGTTTTCCTTCAGATTGCTGTTAATCTTAGTTTTTTTGATGGTATTTGCCGAATTAGGCGGAAATTTTCAAAAAATCGCTATCAACAAAAAAAAAAAAAAACGAATGATGTTGATGTTTATTTCTGTTATCACTGTATCATTTGTTGATGTTTATTTCTGTTATCACTGTATCATTTGTTGATATTTATTTCTGTTATCACTGTATTTCGTCATCTCGTTCAATTTATCTATCAATCGATATTTGATCAAATATTCAACAATATTATTCGTCAATTATGCTCATTATATTCAATAAAGTTTCTTGGCCAAAAAAAAGAAAATTGATAATTTTTTAAGTAGTAATAATTTGAATTTCAATCACTTGTATTTGCTGCTACATAAATATCATTGATAAGTGCTACTACTATTGCTACTACTGCTACTGTTATTAGCCTTATCATTATTGAATTATCATTCTTAAAATTGCTTCATAAAATCAAATCAATGGTACAATATTTTTTGAAAAAAATATATTACTCGACGAAAAATGAAAAATATATTTTTTGACTGTAAGCAATAAATAAGTAATTTGTAAAAAAATATAATTGATCGATATGCAAAATGCTCTGCTATATCGAAGTATACCATTGATAAGTAATCAAATTCAATCTAATCTATTATCAAAATTTTAATCATATTGGCATTTTACATGATATATTAGAAAAATCATTTCTTCATCGTAATAGTTGACTATTTCGAGTCCCTTATTTTTTTTCATCATTTATCTAATTCACCTTCAATACAATGATCTAAATTGTACTTATCATTCCATTATCTATGAATGATAAATGATATGAATTGGATTATTTATGGATCAAAAAAAATAACGTATTTTTTATTACGCTCAAAAATGTTCCTTTTTCAGGAAAATTTCTTTCGTTAAATATCAATAATTACAGTTAGAACTTTTAAATTTAAGAGATTTAAAAAACTTCTTCCTATTTATTAAATTTTTCTTACCGAAAGAATAAAAGTAAAGAATTACTTGATAATTACTACTGAGCAGAAGATACTGTAGGTCATTTGAATTGGATAAATTATCTAAGGTCATTTGAAATAGGTAAACTATTTACGGATCATCCTGATCTTTACCTATCGTACTGAATATACTTATTTTCTCTCTCAACAAACAATCACCTAGCATATAATTAGAAAAAATCACCGGATCGATTTCAAATCATAGATTGCCTAACAATAATTCCAACAAAATAATTTCGTTGCTAATATCAATAAAAAGCTGAATCTCGAAGATAACTTTTGCTTGATGATTATGCTAATTCTATATAACATTATTATAAATTTGCTCTTTCTAAATAGTACTGATCAATTGATAGCGACTGATAATCTAAATAAGTTTACATTATCACAATAATATCAAAAATAAATGAATAATGATTATGAATGAATAGTAGTAGTAATCCAAATCATTTCATAACTATTATCAAACATTGATTAGAACAAATTTTAAGTCTAATTGAATTTACACGCGTAAATAAAGAATAAAAGAATTAAAATAATTACTTTTATAAATTATCAACTATGCAACGTTTGAATAAGATAACAAATTCAAAGGTAATTTAATTCACATAAAAACTTATATATATTTTTAACACTTATAGCAACAAGAATATTCTTTTAACGAAATATCTTGATCAGTAAATGATCTTATCAATAAATGATCTTATCAATATCATTAAAAAATGATATGATTCAGAATATATGTGATAAGACTAATTTTAGATTTGTTTTACAAGTTAAGCAAATAAAGATTGAAAATTTTAGACATACATAAATTCCGTAATATATAAATATGATATTTTATTCAAAGCTATTTAATTCTCTAAAAAAAATCATAATTTTTTTTCTTTTCATAAATTTCGCATTTAATACAGAACCGATTATTATTTAATAGTTTCGATTAAAAAGTTATTTCACAGTGAATTAGATTCTCGTTTAAGGAATAAGAAAAAAGTCTCGAGAAACAATGTAATAGATAAATATACAGTATCAGTATTTCGAAAAAATATCTTATATTTTAAAATAATTTTTTAATTTATAAATAGCAAATGATTGTCTAACTAAAATTGTCGAGAAATTTTATTTTTTGTTATGAGTGATTATTTTTTCAAGAATAAGATATATCTTTATTATCAAATGGATAAGACACTAGTAAAAGTTTTAAAATTTACTATCTTCAAGCTACCATCTTGATTACCTTAATTATTGGAAATGATAATTAGAACTAATCAAAATTTTAATGAAACTAATCAGAATAAACAAATATTAATAAGTTCAATTTCAAATTGAAATATTGATGTTAACCTATTTAATTTCAATTTGAAACTTTAAAAATAAGAAAAAAGACGAATAATGATAAAAATGAATCCAAAAATTAAATACTTGTTGTCGAAATTCTTGATATAGATGATAAAAGATATGCATATCTTAATATTATCATCGGATCTAGAAATTTCAAAATAAATAATTTTCAATCAAAATTATCTGATTGACTTTCGTATTACTTTTTTTAGAAAAATCAAATCATATCTAACGATATCTTTTCGAATATCTTTTTAAAAGTTTTGAAAATTTTAGATTTATTTAAGACAAATTTTAGATTTATTTAAGACATTTTTATTAATTCGGTAATTATTATAAGAAACCAATTAAGTCTTCTCCTTTCTCAAAACTTTAATAAATTTTTTCCCTAAACAAATTATCAGTTTAATCAATTTACTTATTACTTATATCACTTTACTTATTACTTATAGTAAACGATCAAAAAATTCAATTAGGTAAGATAAAAAAAAAAGTTTATTAATTTGGCAATTATTATGATAAGAAACTTATTATTTATTATAAGAAATTCTTTCTCAAAAATTTTAATAAATTTTTTCTCTGAACAAATTATCAATTTAATAAGTAAATTACTTATATTAGTAAACGATCAGAAAACTCAATTAGATAAGATAAAAGTTGAAAATATTACAAGGAATTTCTAGAGTTGATAATAATCGCTGATATCATTCAATAAATTTATAATCATTAAACAATCTTGACACTAAGAATATGATGATAAAATAGATGATAAAGTAAATAGTTGGTTGTGGAGATTTACAACAGGTACATAGATCAGTCTAAAAATGTAAATAAACGATTCAGGTTGGAAATTCGTCGAGACATACTCATATATGAAACATGCAAATATCTTTTCGTATACATCAATAATAAATCATCACTAAGCGAAGAAATGGATAAGTCTTGATTACGGTAGAAGTTTCAATTCTTTTTTTTTTTTTTCTCGATGCGGTAGTGTGATGGTGTAAAATTTATGGCGGCAATCTGAAAAAGTAGGAAAGACCGCTTTTTTTCATTTCCAGATATTATTTCAATCAAGAAGGAAATTTTATCAAAAAATCAATTTCATTTATAGATAAGTAAATGTTATTAAATTAAAATACTTAATTAGAGTAAGAGAAGAAAAAATCATATCAAAATTTTGCTTATCATTTTTTTTTATTTTCTGATAAGCAACAACAACAACAACCAATGAAAGCTGAATTTAGCAGAATTCTATACGATGAATTGAAATATCAATTGATATATATTTTGATTAGAAATGAGAAAAAAGAACTTTTTTTTTTTAATTGTAACAAAAGAACAAAACAATATAAAGAATATAAATTAAAACTTTTCAAAGATTCAATGAGCAAATCTTTTTCCCATCATTATATCTTTATCATTTATCTAACTTTTATGATTATCAAATTCTTTTTTTTTCCATTTAAATTTTTATCATCTAATGCTTCTTCTATCTTCTCCTGATAATTTTTATCATCTAATGCTTCTTCTATCTTCTCCTGATAATTTTTATCATCTAATGCTTCTTCTATCTTCTTCTGATAATTGATAAAAATGAGGAAAGAAAAGAACAATTGATTTATTCAATTTAAAAATTAATTTTATAACTGATTTGAGAAGATGTATTTCGAAATATTTTCTCGAGAAAAATTCCCTTAATTTATTTATATACATATATATTGCATCTCGATTGGTTTTAGAGAATCTTAGATAAATCAAAATTCTCAAGTAAAAAGAAGATTTAAAGTGGAACAAAATGTAGGCAACAAATCAAATTGGTAGATAATGCTCGGTTGGTTCAACCAAAAATTCCCAATTGGAAATATTAATTCAATGCGAAGTAAATGTGGGCGTTTTGTTCGATCTGAGCCGTAAATCAAGTCCCGTGGCCCGAGATTGTCTTCGTTGGGATGCGGCCCCATATTGTTTCCTGTATGTCCGTATGTTATAATCGTAAATCTTCGAAAGTGTGCTTCCAATGCTGAATCAACGATATATTCTTTTTCGAACATCAAGAACTATTGCCCCTCATTTCTCACTTTGTTTATTTATATTACATCAATAAAATTATCACCATTATTATCATTATTATTGTCATTATAATCATTATCATTATTACCATAATCATTATCATCGTTTGCAGCAAACATTTCAAATAATCAATTATAAACTTTTAATGATTTGCTATTTCAAATTTTAATACATATTGAATTGTCCATAGCACAAAAATGCTTTTAAGGTTATCTTTCCCAAATTTTAAGATTATTTTGACATTCATTTATCATTATGTGATTTCTGATTATATGATATTGCAATTTATGCAAATATCTTTGATATAAAATTATTTTACATATCTTCATATGTAATGATATTAATTATCGAATTTTGATATATTGCTATCGATCAAAAACAAATTTTTCATTTTATTCTTTTTTTTTTTCAAATTATTTTATCTTATGATCTGAATGCTATCTTATTATTATCAGATATATGTATTCTGTTATCATTTCGAATAGAATTATCATTCTCTATGTAAACTTCAATTGATTAACTATTTTATGTCTTTTTTTTTCTTCATAATTAAACTAAAAATTTCTTTTCTTATATTTAAAAAGAAAAAGAAAATTTTTATTGGCTTTTTTTTTTTTTATATATTTTTCATTTTGATGAATTGAAAAATTTTCATTTTTCATTTTTAGATTTGAACATTTTCTGTTACAACTTTACATCCAAGTGATCGCTTTTGATTTTTGCAATTAAATTAAATTTTAAATGACAAGCTTGAAAAGTTTGAAAATGGTTAATAATCCGGTTTGTATTAAACAGAAACATTCCTGTCTTTATCAGTTAACTATTTTTTTTTTTTTTTTTTGTTAAATTGATATCATACAAATTTGTTCGATAGTAATAATACGACAAAATATAAATGTTAGAAAACAAATATATTACTAATATTTTTGACATGCAAATATATGCCGTAAAATTAGAAGTCAAAAAGTTAAAAATTAATACAAATAAAAGT
>SNRZ01000257.1:0-47647 GCA_008729115.1 Dirofilaria repens | reverse complement strand
TTTCTCGAAATAATACATCCTATCGTAGGTTATCTAAATTTCTCGAAATAATAACATCCTATCGTAGGTTATCTAAAATTTCTCGAAATAATACGTCCTATCGTAGGTTATCTAAAATTAAATAAAAAATTAAATTGCTTGCAAATTACTAAAAAAAAAAAAATTAAATTAAATTTGCTTATAAAATCAAATGTTTCTCGAAATAATACATCCTATAATTTATAAAAAAAGAAAAATTTATAAAATAAAAATTCAAAAATTACATTTTTCTTTTATATATAACAGTGATAAGTTTGAAATTTACTGATAATAACAGATAAAATTTTCAAATCAGCATACTATTGCATTTTATTTTTTCAAAAATTAGCATATCTTTTTCATTTGTCAAATTTATGAAAATATCATTTTGATAAGATTTCAAAAAAAAAAATTAGCATATTCTTGTGATAACAGAAAAGAAAAAAACAATTATAAAAATTATTTACTAACACAGATTTAAACAAGAATGAAAACATTGAAGATATATCACAAAAGGAATTAATTAAAAATGATAAGGAAATAGATCATCAAGCAATCATTGTGACTGATAAGCGCTCTGTTATGGATCATGAAACTCAAGTTTCACCAAGTTACTTGAAAAACGACAATAATACTAGTTGTAGTCAAGAATTTCAAACGTAAGTATTTTATTTTGCTTATTTTACGTTTAAAATAAAGTTATATTTATATGATAAATGATTAGAGGTTATCATTATAAAACTAGCTTATCTTAAAAACATAAATAATTAATTGTTATATATAATATGAAAAAAAAGATAATAGAAGTGTAAAGAATTTCCTTGAAAACTTTATAAATTAATTTACTAAATTTAACCTATTTCAAATTATCAATCATTATTTCTATATTTATTGATAAAATATATTATCAATCATTGAAGTATATCATTTACATTGATTTTAAAATTAAAAAATAATCATTTATATATCAATTTCCACCGTAAAAATTAGGAAAAAAAAACAGTTAAAAAAATTTTCCAAAAATGGAGAAACACTTTCTCGAGAGGATGATCGAGAATTAAAATTTCTTCGAAATATATTACTTAAATTGGTTTTAAAATAAAAGATTATCATTTACATATCAATTATTTACCTATCGATTTTAGTGTTAAAATTATATAAAAAAAAAGATTTAGAAAATTATCCAGAGCAATAAAAAAATTTTCAGAATTATCAAAAAATAAAGTTTTATCACTTGAAAATGATCTGTTGAATTATATATCCGGAAGAAAGTTCGATACTAAAGCTATACAAACGGATCAAATAATTGGAAATGAAATAATCAATCAATCTAATATTAATTGCAATAATATATTATTATTGTATATTTATTAGAATATTTTCATTTGTTTATAATTTTTTTTTTTTGTAAATTTAAATTCCAAAAGATATTTAAAATTCTAAAACATTTGCAATTCTTTTATTAAAATTATATTTAAAATTCTAAAATTATTACCTAATACTAATTTGAATTTTTGCAAATTAATTATTAATATTCTTCAAAAGTTCGATTTTTCTAATTTGGAAAAAAATTGTCCATATGATAACGAATAAAGTTTTATCACTTGACAATGATCTTTCCTTTTAAACTAAAAAAAAAAAAATTAATCATTTACATATCAATATAAGCCCAGTCCTACAGAGGATTTATACAGTATTAGTAATTTTTTTTGTCCTATTTTAGACAATCATATTAATTAAATTGAACTGATAATATTATAAAAGCTTCATCTGATAAGCATTATCTAATAAATGTACAATTTGATTTAAATTAATTTATTTGTTAATTGCGAAAATGATGATTAATAATTAAGTTAATAATTAAATAATTAAATTAATAATTTTAATTAATAATTCAAATTATGATAAATAGGAAGAAGCAAATTGATACGCCTAAAAATGTCTCATTCAATACATCATTATCAATAAATCCTATTAATGATATAGCTACCGAACAAGTGATAACGGGAAATATTTCATTTTGCAAAGGTAAAAATATTGCATTTTATCTTATTATAATATTAATCACATTCATTATCAATATCAATAATTCATTATCAATATCAATAAATATCTTACTATAATATTAATTAAAATATTTAATTAAAGAAACGAAAATGATAATTTTACTTTATAATTTAATTTAAAGAAATATCCTTTAAATATATTTGTTAAGATATATTAATTGTCTTTTTAATGACACATTTTTAGTTGTAATTAAAAATTTGAAAAATTTGAAAACTTTTTAAAATTACAAATTTTATTTTTGGATGAGCTAATCAAATCATCCGATTGTATGACATTGATATCACGACGAAAATCATTGCAAACTTCACAAAGCATATTATCACATATCAATACACCTATCAAATTTTCTCGACAAAGCATATCACGATCAAGTACAATTCATGAATCATCGATACATCCAACTCCAACAATGCTAGTAATAAGATTAAATTTCACATATATATATATATATATTTTTTTTTTGCATTTTAAAAAATAAGTTTTGAAATTTTTGAAATAAATAATTTATAAATTATTGCAAAACAGTGATAAAAAAAAAGATATCATTTATTTTTAGCTGATAATATTAAAATTTTAATCAGTATTTCGTATAAAATATTGATATAATCATTTATTTTTAGCTGATAATATTAAAATTTTAATCAGTATTTGATATAAAATATTTGATATAAAATATTTCATAAAAATATCGAACAAAAAAAATTCATCATTATTAAGTAAAAAAAATTGGTATTTTAAATTTAAATTAAAATGATAGCTTTAATATGATAGAATTATAAGAATATTGAATTAGGAATAATTCTTGAAATCTATTCTGAAAATTTTGAAGTAAAAAAAAAAATTGATTAAATAAAACTATAAACGATGAGATTCTTTTAATGATTCAATGATTCAATGATTGAATGATTCAATGATTCAGTGACTCAATGATTCAATGATTCAATGATTTAATGATTCAATGATTCAGTGATTCAGTGATTCAATGATTCAATGATTTAATGATTCAATGATTCAGTGATTCAGTGATTCAGTGATTCAATGATTCAGTGATTCAATGATTCAATGATTCAATGATTGAAGGATTCAAAACATTGATAGATTCCTTCTTTTTTCAGAAATAACATTTCATCAAATATATCTCATAAAATTGGCATTTTTGCACACCTGAAAATTTATTTAAAAATTAAACAGTCTTATAGTCTAAACCTACCAAATCATCAATACTGAAGCAACGATCAAAATCAATTCATTCGACCGAACCGATAAATCCACCTAAAAAGCCAAATGAATTACCACTGGAAAATCGTGCTTCTCGCCTTAAGGCTGAATATTTAGCAAAAAAACGAGCCAATGAATCAAATGGTTATATAATTGATAGTAAAACAAATTTAGATGATAAATAATAATCTAAATTTCATCAAATCATTTATCTGATAAATAATATTTTATCAAAAATATTTTACATAAAATTTAGATATAGTTTTTAAATTTCAATTTTTTTTCGTCCAATACTAATTGTTATGAATTATTTATTTTTACATCTGATAAGCTTATCATTTGATAATCTTCTAATTGCTTATAAAATGCAACTAAATAGATAACAATATGAATGAATAATTTAGATGAAAGAAATAAAAACTTATTATGCATAATTATTATCATTGATTATCACTAAGAAATTATGTTTATCAAATTTCCAGCAAAAATTTATTAAGCAATATGATAAACAAATAATCATTTTGTAATATAAATATAAATCAAAAAATTAAATTTTTCAAATTAATTTAATCAATCAAAAATTAATTTCGTTAAGAATAATTATAAATTATTTTCTTCAGCTGATAAATCTCGAATGCTCGGGATTAAAAAGAGAGTGCAGGAGTATTAACCAGTCAATCATCATTGATGATGATGCGAAGAAGGTAAGTCGAGAATGAAATAATTTATCATATTTGCAATAAATTAAGAAAAATAACATATTTCATGATATCATGCACATCTATTTTAATGATATCATGTACACCTATATCATTATCATTTACATCTATTTTAATGATATCATGTACATCTATTATCATAATATCATGTACATTTTAATGATATCATGTACATCTATTTTAATGATATCATGTACACCTATTATCATGATATCATTTACATCTATTTTAATGATATCATGTACATCTATTATCATGATATCATGTACATCTATTTTAATGATATCATGTACATCTATTTTAATGATATCATGTACACCTATTATCATGATATCATTTACATCTATTTTAATGATATCATGTACATCTATTATCATGATATCATATACATCTATTTTAATGATATCATGTACATCTATTATCATAATATCATGTACATCTATTTTAATGATATCATGTACATCTATTATCATGATATCATGTACATCTATTTTAATGATATCATGTACATCTATTATCATGATATCATGTACATCTATTTAATGATATCATGTACATCTATTATCATAATATCATGTACATCTATTTTAATGATATCATGTACATCTATTATCATAATATCATGTACATCTATTTTAATGATATCATGTACATCTATTTTAATGATATCATGTACATCTATTATCATGATATCATGTACATCTATTTTAATGATGTCATGTACATCTATTTTAATGATATCATGTACATCTATTATCATGATATCATGTACATCTATTTTAATGATATCATGTACACCTATTATCATGATATCATTTACATCCATTTTAATGATATCATGTACATCTATTATCATGATATCATGTACATCTATTTTAATGATATCATGTACATCTATTATCATAATATCATGTACATCTATTTTAATGATATCATGTATACCTATTCTGCGTACTACAAAATCAAAAAATATCAGAAAATCAAATAATTTAAATATTAATTGAAATAATTAAATACTAATTATCAATTAAGTAGCACATTTAGGTGAAATATATTGTTATCCATCTATTTTCAGGATGTCATGTACACCTATTCTACGCACTACAAAATCAGAAAATATCAGAAAATCAAATAATTTAAATGTGAATTATCAATTAAGTAGCACATTTGGACAAAATATATTGTTGCCATTAAGTGATAAAACGCCGAAAAATATCAACCAAAGATATGGAAGACAAAAAAACATTCGAAAATTATCTCAAATATAAAATTACTTAATAAAACTGCTGAAAAAAATAATTTTTTTTTGTATAATATTGATTTCTGATTTTTAAATTTTAATTTATTCACTATAAAATTGATAAATCTTATCATTATTAATTTTTCCTAGAGACTATTGATAAAAGACTGTTGATAATATATAAATATTGAGAATATTTTGTAAATATACGCTACGTACGTGAACGTAGCGTATTATTTTCATATTTATTATATTATGTGAAAAAAATTTGAATTATATTTTCAACAAATTGTTTAACATCTTTTAAATGTATAAATGAAATATATCTTAGATATACGTTATCATAAATTTTTAATTAATTTATCACTTATTTACTCAATTACTTAATCATATACTTATTTACTGATTTGTCATAATATCTAATAACTTACTGCTTATCGGCTTACTTATTTATCATTTATCCGCGTCTTATTTGTTCATTAATCAATTATTCATTTATTTATTGTATAATTAATTCATTTCTTTATTTACTAATCTAATAAATCATTTATTCAATTCGCTAATTTATTATCATATTCTGCTTATCTTATTATCAAATTTTCCATTTACTAAATTAATCATTTATTTCTTTATTAACATTATCACTTACTAATTTGTTAACGTATTTACTATTCTACCGATATACTTAATTATTAATTTATTCATTTACTGGATATTAATTTATTAACTAATTCGTCAACTTATGCATTATTTCATTCATTCTGATCACTTTTTATCAATTAATTGTTTTATTAATAATAAATTCATTTACTGAATTACTAATTTTATTAACTGAATTACTAAATTTATTAATTTTGAATTACTAATTACTAATTTTATTATTAATTTTATAATAATTATAAATTTTCTATTTTGTTGAATTACTAATTTTATTAATTAATTATTAATATTGAATCACTAATTTTATAAATGAATTACTAATTTTATTAATAATAAATTCGTTTACTCATTTACTGAATTACTCATTTACTAAATTGTCAAATTGTTTACTTATTTACTAATTTATTAATTTAATCATAAATTATTATAAGCTTGCTGTCAGTGTAAAATTGCATTATTTATTAATTAATTTCAACTATTAATGATGTAAAATTTAGTTTTTTAATTAATATTATTGTAAATGATTTTTAATTCCCTTCCTAATTATATGTTGTTGCTAAAATTGTAAAATTGTTTTATCAATTAATTTCAATAATCATATCGATTAAATAATCATATCATTGCATGATTATTTAATGCAAAAGATTGATTAATAATCATATCATTGCATGATTAATAATGCCAAAAGATGATTAATAATCATATCGATTAAATAATCATATCATTGCATGATTATTTAATGCCAAAAGATTGATTAAATAATCATATCACTGCATGATTATCTAATGCCAAAAGATTGATTATATAATCATCGATTAAATAATCATATCATTGCATGATTATTTAATGCCAAAAGATTGATTAAATAATCATATCATTGCATGATTATCTAATGCAAAAGATTGATTAAATAATCATATCATTGCATGATTATTTAATGCCAAAAGATTATTAAACTTAATTTTAATAAATTAAAAATTGAAAATAAAAAAAATTTTTTAAAAATATTCCTATTAGCACGTAATATTCATCATCGCACGTAATATCATTTTATATGAGTCAGCTGATAAAGAATGAAATGGATGAACAAAGAAGAATTCACGTAATTTTCTTTTGTAAATCTCATCATAATTTTTCGCTTTTTTTGAATTACTATTTTTCTTTCTATCGTCATTGTTTTGTGTTAAAATTTCCAGTATACCGTAAGGTGTATACTGTAGAATCGGTACAGTAAATTATTGTTAAGTAATATAATTAAAGCAGTCGTTTATATTTCTTAAATATAGATTAATTATTGCATAATATTCATCCTAATTTCTTGGCTTTCTTTGAATTACTATTTTTCTTTCTATCGTCATTGTTTTGTGTTAAAATTTCCAAAATACCGTAAGGTGTATACTGTAGAATAGTTACAGTAAATTATTGTTAAGTAATACAATTAAAGCATTCATTTATATTTATTAAATATAAATTAATTATTGCATAATATTCATTGCTAAGATTGTATTATTGATGAAAGCGAAATGTGAACAAAATAATTCCCATATCATAAATGAATTGTTGCTTAGTTTTTTTTTTTTTATTTCAGATTATATGTATAGAGAAATTAATTGGAAGAAATGTGAAATGCGTCGAAATGTACGACAGCGAATTATCTTAACACCTCGATTGAATTATATATATGATAACAAATTATCTAATAATGATAATGGAGAAAAATGGCGAAGCTACAACAAATTATCCAATGTATATATGGTTAATATATTATATTAATTTATATATGGTTAATATATTATATTAATTTTAACTTTATATAATCAATTAAATGATGATAAGTTTCAAAATTTTTTCGAATTCTCGATAGTCTGTTTAATTAATCATTTTTCCTTTTTTTTTTAATATATATAGTAATTAATATAGTATATATATTAAAAATGCAATGTATTACTTTTAATAGTTTCATAAGTAATAATAAATGTAACAGTAAATAAATGTTATACCATAATTAGATGACCCTTCGAAATAATTCATTGATCTAGTTCTACTAATCGAACTATCGATAATTCTAACTTATTAGATTCAATAATGAATATCTAATAAACTGATAGTTTATCCTTAGAAACAGATTATTTCTATTAACATCAATCTGATCAAGTATTGTAAGTTACTTAAACTTAAAAGCTTTAAATTTGTCACCTACTG
Organism: Dirofilaria repens; assembly: GCA_008729115.1. Classification (NCBI taxonomy): domain Eukaryota; kingdom Metazoa; phylum Nematoda; class Chromadorea; order Rhabditida; family Onchocercidae; genus Dirofilaria; species Dirofilaria repens. Next base: position 39,523 of record SNRZ01000257.1, on the reverse strand, counting down.
AATATAATAATGCTTTAAATTTGTCATATACTGAATATTATGGCTACTATAAGATTGAATATTATGGCTACTATAAGATTCTTGAAATGCAATTGTTCAGTATCCATCTATTACCATAATAGGAAATGTTTTATTAAAAATTTCAATACAGTAAGCATCAAATTAATTTTAGAATAGTATAAATATTTCAGACTTACCTCAATGAAAGAAAATAGATTTCACGTTCTATTAGTAGATGCATAACACTCATATATTATAAAAAAATACATTAAGACAATCATTGATTAAATTGATGATAAATAATGTGATCGAATTTAATTAGTTTTATTTATTTTAATAATACTTAGCATTTCTTGATTAATGATCTGATTATTGTTCAGGACGGGATCACTATGTATAATCAAATTACTAACTTCTTTCACCCCAAACGGAAAGGTCAAAGTGAGTCTTCTGCTTTTTATCTAACTAATATATTTCAATCAATTATTTCCAAAAAAAAAAAATATTCGTCAAGCAAAGTATTTTCAGCCGATATTTTCTTGCTTAAATTTCCAGAAATTTCTCATGATATGAATGTATTCGTTTTGTATTATTAAAATTATAGTAAATATTGCTTATAATTAGAAATATGCAATGTTTTAGTACGAAAAATAGATACAATGCAAGTCGGAGGAAAGATTAACTTGGATACACCTCTTGGTTTCTTTCAAATGTTTCCACGAGAATTACTCCATAATCTTTTTGATCGAATATCTGGTTTATTTTTTTCTGTAGCTTTATTAATTTAATTTCATTGCATTAAAAGATATTGACAGTAGAAATGATTATTCAAAAAAAATTTAACAGTAGGAATGATTATTCAGTTATCGAAAGTTCAACTTGGTTATAATGTTTAGCATGCAATGCATTCCTTATTATCATATATCAAGTACTATCATGATTTTTTACTGTAATATATAGAAGTTTTGAAGTTGTCTATATGATTATCCATTATAGAATTTTACAGTTAATCAACTCATGTCTATCAGTTTAACATCGAGTATTTTAAACAGCGAAGTTCGATGTTATTTGTTATTGGAAAATGCTAGTCGAAAGTTTTTGGCTGAAACTTCAGTAAATATGATGGAAAACATTGTTGGCCTTGATCCGTTTTATGCTTGGGGTTAATTTTCGAAATTAAGCAATATTTTAATTTGAAGAACAAAAAAAATATAAGTATTACTTTTTCTAATTGGGCTAACTATTATATATTTTTTAGGTATGCTGTTGAAGGCAAGCACAATTATTATGGATTCCCGAAGTCGTCGTTTATTTTTAGCTTCTTTCTATTGCAAAGTAAAGCTTGCTAATCTATTTTAATAAGTTATTATATCAGTCTAATCATTTGCTAATTTTCAAATCATTTCAGAATGACAATATTACAAATTGGTCTGGATGGGGTCGTTGCTTCATGGCGGTATGTTTGGAATAAAAAGAATAAGAGTTATGAATTTTGCCTCAACAATATTTTATCATATCTGATGGGAAATAATATATCTTAGAAGCATGCCAATTCATCAACTTATTTCACATCTCAGTATGTAGCATCGTACATTTTATGATTTCGCTTAGTTATCGCTTATGAATGATGATAAGAATGTCATGATAAAACAAAATATGTTTAGGACAAGAACACATTTGGAATTCAATTTTCTTAGTATAAAAATGTAAATTATCGAAACTCAATAATGTTTTTACATTTCTTATTATAGTTTTGCGAAAAATGGATTTTCATGAATGTGAAGCGCTAATGCATATGATTCTGTCTATTACTGAGCTGAATCAATTGCTGTACGAAGTTTTGCCCGAAGAAGTTGGAGAATATCCATCATTAGAAATGGAGGTGTAAAAATTTTTTTGAATCTAGTTGAATGCGGATTTGACGATTGTGAATGATATATTACTTATTCTGATATTTCGATTTCTTTATTGAATTATTGTTTATCGAGATTCTTGCTTTTCTTCTAATATGATTGTATGCCAAAATGATTTTTTTGTTATTTTTATTGAATATGATATAGATAATATATTATAATTGCTTTCTCATGATTTTAAGATTCGAGTTCGGCTCCGCGGTTTGTTTCTCAGTCATCCAGCAAAAGATGAAAGGGATTATGGATTTTGGGTTTCTACTATTTTGCGTACACAGAAAACAACAAAGTTTCAAGGAAAATTGTTCATGATTATATTTGGACCGCTAAAATTCATTGACATCGGATGTCGTAAGCGCTGCTCATATTTTTCAAATAATTCATTTTTTCTAACTTAGATGAAATCTTTGCAGAACCAGATAATCTAGCAATAAATATTTTTGTATTGATTTTTTCATTCGGATTTTTCAATAGCACCAACGCTTTATGCTATATTTTATAAAAATCGAGCATTGTTGCAGAGATTATCGACTGGGAAGTGTTATGCAATGGAAATATTATCTTGGAACATTTATGTGCAAAATTATTGGGTCCATTAGCACTTGGTTTTCATCATTTGATGAGCATTTCAAGTCTTGGTTACTATGCATGGACTAATGAACAACTTTTCATTCTAATGGAAGAAATATCAAGTTAGTTGAATCTTTTTCCAAAATTTGTTAGTTGGATCTTTTTCCGAAATTATTATATTTTTCGATTAAAATGTTCAGCGTTACTAAAAACAATCTCCTATCAATAAATATTTAATTTGGCTTTTTTTAGCAATTCCGTATGTATGGACATTTGACAATTTCGCAGCATTACTTGCTCTCCGTCCGCAAATTTTCCATGTCGCTTTATTCACACGATTATCAGAAGGACGAATAAATGAGGCAGCATATATTTTCCATGCTGTTAAAATTGTTCGTACTCTTTTTTTTTAAATAATTAAATCAAAATGGAAATATTCTAAAATTATCTTAATACGTTAATCAAATAGTGATAATTTGAGGATGTTATTTGTTCATTTCTTTTTTCAATTTCTCGTACAAAAGCTACTTTTTTTCGGTTATGGAAATGATAAGCGATATAAATATTATCAGATGATATATTAAATATTTCCGAAACGATCTCCTTTAATTTAATATCTGGCATCGAAAGCTATTAACAAAATTTATTAAATAGTTTATTCGATATTCAATTTATTAGATATTCGCATACAGTTTTTTCATTTTTGCATCGAATACCTACCATTTTTCAGGTTCTACATCGATGGGAATTTTTGTGAGTGCAGCTATATCCAATGTTATGCTTAAGGTATTTCGAGCTTTGCCAGCTATCAATCGGCGATTATTCTTATCTTCACTTTTAAAGACAGAATCACATCAGCTTAGCGGATTACTTCTTGCTACACCGTGTAAGTTGATCTATTTCATAAATCTTATTTCATTTCGATTTGATAATTATTTCGCCAAAAAACTAATAAATGAAAGAACTAAAATTAAATTCTGTCAGTGTAGAAGATTATAGCTTGTTGAGAGGAGGATGAATGAATAGTAAGTTAGCCAAGCATAGTGATTGGAGGACAGGATTTTATGAGCTTATGAAAAAAACTAAAAATCATAAAAAGAAACTGAGGTAACAAGAGAATGAATTAAAATGAAGCTAGTGGAATAAATTGTTTTAAAAGAAAAATAATAAAACGAAAATCGAAATAAACTCCTTGGCCATTTACTTCTCCTTAAAATATGATTCCAGTTGATGCTAGCAGCTTTCATGCCGAACTTTCTTCTGCGCACTCCATATCAGCGTTGTTGGCACTACTGGCAAGAAATATATGAAACTGGAACGAATTTATTATCATGAATTTATCATTCAGTATCATTTTAACTATTCAGTTTTGCTACAGTTACTAACAATTTGAAATAATTTTATTTGACCGGAATAGTTATCCGATGGATTAAATGGATGAATTGAACGAAGAGCAGTGCATTCTACTGCAAATAAAATTGATATGAATCATTTAGTTAACAATACCGATGAATAGATGTTGACACACAATATAACTGGGTGATTAAGATAGATTTTAACTGTTAAGATTTATTGCTAACAATCATTAAATAGATTAATAATTAATTAATGAATGTATTTAAATGTATTTTTCGATTTTTTTTCATCTTCTCAAAAATGGGAGAAGAGTATACACATTCTATTTGCATGTATTTCTTTGATGTTAAGAATTTGTCGATAATTTATTTATTTCTATTCCACTCTCGTTCTGTTTTAAATATTAATTGTATATTCCTTGCTTTATGATTGAATTATCTAAAACTAATAATTCTATTTTACTTTGCCTGTTTAATGTTACACCTTTGATTGCTTTTTTATTTGAAGATATAATATCACATATATATAATATCACATATTTCTCTTTTTCTCTTTTGTATCATAAAAACGCTATTTGAAATTGACAAACGATATTTTTAGAATGCATTAAAAAGCAATTAATTTCCTCAATATTTCTTTTTTCATAACTTTTATTTACATTCGTCAAAAAAAGTCGAGAGTGAGAAAACAATGAGGAGAAAAGGTAGGGTATGGTCAAAAAAAGTCGAGAATGGGAAGACAATGAGGAGAAGGTAGGGTATAGCGCTGCAAATTGATAAATTTATTGGTGGGAAAATCAAAGTTTGAATAATAATCAGTACTTAGATTGTCATCATCGATAAGAGTTTTTGTGAGATTTTTTTGTGGGATTGTGAGATTTTGACAAGCATTTTGTAAAGTAAAGATTTTTTGATTAATCTTATGAGAGAATAAATGAAACATTGATTTCCAGGAATTTTTAATTTATGGATTTCGATTGTTTTTTTACAATTAACAAGATTGATGCCAAGAGAGGCTTGTGAATTTTGTCGACGAGCCAGAGCTCGACATAAAACAAGAAAGAAAGTTGGAATATTTTGGCATAATAGTCGAGGATTGAATCGTATAGATTGGAAGCAGAAAATGTCAAAATCTCATCAAAAATCACCGGTAATGCATATCCATAAATTGCTTGATTTTTTTTTTTTTGCAGTATGAAATATTGCCTTTATAGAAATGAAATGTCGTTTGGTATTTTAGTTAAATTTTTACAATTATTTTTCATTTTTTTAGGCAGTACTGGTAATACAAAATAATAGAAATGAAACTGGCAAAGTTGATAAACAAAATCGATTAGAAATTAATCATAACTTGCAGAATCTCATGGATTTATTGCAAAAAGAAAATGAAATCGAAGAAGGTATAGTTTTTTTTTTGTTTATTTTACTTGACAACGAAAAAAAAGAAAATACAGTATAATGCTAGAATAATTGTTTGAGAAAATTGTTTGCTTCGTTTATAAATTAATGGATTAAATTATTTGGTATTTCTAGAACCATATTATCTGTGCTGAGACAGAGTCTAGCGGTAGCTTTTATGAAGATGAAAAAAAAAGCCAAAAAATACTCTATCAGTCAAATATTTAGCGAAATGATTTTTATTGGACAAGAAAAGAGCAATCGTAATATAAATTGATTTTTCAGTAGCTTCTCCGAAAGGTAGTGCAAGTATTTTGTCGGAATCTACAAATAATGTTGAAGCTATGAACGATTCATCTCAATCACCTATTTTGATTCATGCTAGGAATCAAATATCAAAAGAAACAATTTCACTTATCGATTCTAAATCAGCAGAAAAACCTAGCTTAGCAAACTTCAAGGTTTCTCTTCCTTATTTTTTCGACAACTGTTTATAAACTCCTACAAAAACAAGTTTTTTTTTACTATCCCTTGTATTTGTTGAAATGACTTATATAATTTCATCTTTTTCCTATTTTCTAATAAGTTTATGACAACTGTAGTATAAATCCTTCCACAGATTATGAGAATATAAATCATTGTATGTTGATATTATGAATGTTTCAACATGCATTTCATTTGACTATATTTTACAAAACGTTGATGAATTTATAAATGAACAATAAGAATCCGCAATGAAATATAGCAATTTTAAAACAAAATTTTCCAGATTGCTGAAATAACACTTCAACAGTGCGCAAATTTGTTGCAATCATTTTCGATCAATTCCACAGAAAACAGCTATCGATAATGATATTTTACAGTTTGAAACACAATTCCAAGTTAATTTTTTTCTCTATCTATCAATATTAATACAAGGAATATCAATGTAATATATTCTTTATCATTACTGAGAACTTATTATTACATGCTATCACATTATTTTACTCATCATTAAGCATAACGATGTTTAAGTCATTCCATATAATATAATATGACTGATTTTTAATAATAGTGTAAATACTACATAATATACATTCTTTACTAAATTCCATTTGTATATTTATTATTGTATATTAAAAAAAAGAAAAAAAATTTATGAGTAATATAGCAAAATACTAATTTTACTATCCATAAATAACAGAAATAAAAATATATAAAAGTATAAAAAGTGACAAAATCAATTTAGTACATTTTCAAGACATTTCAATCAAAAACCGTATATATATATCGTCGTGCACTCGGTGGTACAATGCGTTTTCCAGTTAACGGATCATAATCACTAACATCCTCATCCGATAGTGTACTACTTCCACTTTCCCAATCATCATATTTTTCTAATCGTACTGGTGGTTGATCATCAACTCTTTGACCAGTCTGGATACATTTGTCAGTACGATTTGGCCTAGTTTGAATTATTCTAAAAATATGTAAAAATTTTTAGCTTGGTTTGAATTTTTATAAAAATCCTAGTGCTTTTTATGAGTTAAAATCTACTATTAATGTATAATAATACAGACTTAATCGATAGAATAATGGAAATAAGAATTTGGTTGAGAAAATTATAAATTTAAAATTAAAAGCTAACAAAATCGTTCAATCCAAGAACTTTAGAATATTTAAATTTTCCTTTCAAAGTGATTTTGATTAGGCATAAAGAAATAGAATTGATATAGGTGAAAAAAAGAGGTGAGAAAGCTTTTTGCTAATCTTTGTATGATTGAACTAGCTTATTTATCATACAACTAACCTATTTACCATAGAACTTCGTTGTCGCCATCTATCTTCAAGAAGTTGCTTTTTATGCTCATCCATTGCTATATAAATAAGACGATCTTGTATTGGTTGTGCTTCACAGAGCCTCAAATTTCATTATATATTTTATATTGATGAATCTTATAATTTGAGCTAATCTACAGAAAAGTGTAATAAATGTTCTGATCGATTTTTTAAAAATTAAATAATTGTGGACAGAATGATAGCATTTATTTAGATATATTACGAGACTAAAACATTTTCTCTTATCTTTTATAAAATACTTTCAATCTTTTAAAAAAAAAAAAAAACTTTCTTCTATATTTCTTTATTTTTTCATTATCTATCTTAACATTTGATCAGACTAGACAAATGATATATATATGCATATACAAGTTGAATAATTTCTTAAACCTTTTAATGCCTTCTTTTTCATTCGGAATGACAGTCATTGTAGCGACATCTGGATCAATTTGTCTTATTCGATATTGGCTATCGATTGAACGAATCATCCGATCAAAAATTAAACGAATTTTTGCCTATAATAATGAAATTTCAATCTTTTCTTTATTCCAAGTTTCTCTTATGCTTTCACAGTCCTCTATGAGCTTCCATTTTTGCAATTATTTTTTTTTCATTTTATAAAAAAGATCGGATGATCAAGTATTACTATGACAGATTCATATATTATATTATTTATAAAGAAAAGATTAAATCTTTTTAAACTTTAAAAATTTTTAAAAAGATAATATTTAAAATAATTGTAAAAATTTAACAACCTGTACAATGGAAACACATAAACCAACAACAGAAAGACCTATCATTGTTAAAGCTAAATTGAAAATAATATAATTTGGTGTTTCTGTAACAACATCACCAAGTCCTAAAAAATTTTTTTTCAATATAAAGTTTTACATATTCATATAAAAAAGATCATTTTCGAACTTTTTCTTATAAAATATTTCGATTTAAACAAAAAAAAAAAGCGAAATAAATTAATAAAAAAGATTGGAAAATTAAGTTAGAAGTTTAAAAACTTTGCTTGATTTTTTAATATTTTTAATTATTAATTTTATGATTTTCAGATAGCAGAAAATTGCCATTTTTTTTACTATCTAATCGAGTATGTAATTTATAACTTTTATGTTTTTAATTTTTTTCGTAAGAATTTTTTTTTTTTTCTAAAATACAAACCAATTGTAGTAAGTGAGGTGAAAAAATAGTAGTAAGCGGTAAAATATGTCCAATTAGTTTCCCAAAGACGTACAAAAAAGGCACTAATTAAAATCCATAAAAAGAAAAATATAAATGCAGCCTTAAGCGGTACAGTACGTTGTTTTTCCACTTCGCTAAGCTCAATTGGTAATTGTGATATTTTTTTACCACTTTCTATCTGAAATTTTATCAGAAATTTAAATATATTTTGATAGACAAATTCAAATCATTATTATCAAGAAAAAAAAAAAGCAAATAAATTAATGTGTAAATTATTTCTTGAAAATTGTAAGATTAAAACTATTCGATGAGGAAAATTTGAAATTTAAAAACTTAAAATTTTATTTGAAAAATAAAAAATTTTTCAAATGATAATTATTAGAAGAAAATGAGATAATGGGAAAAAAAAAACAGATTTAAGCATTGATTAGAAGATAATATAAATATAATGTATTTACCTGATGATCAGTTTGATGAAGATCATCATGTTTATGTGATAATTGAGTTAATGGTCCAAGTGATGTTAATCGAAGTGATAAATCACTTCCAGCACGACGACTTCTAAATGTTGTAAATTTTTTTCTGTTTTTTTTTTTTTTGTTTTACTTATGATTAGAATGTATAAATGTTCATGTTCTCTGAAGATAATAAATATTGAAATGAATGATAAGTAATTTTTATCAATTTATTTAGCCGATAAAAATTATTTGAATCAAATTTTTGTAAGAACAATAAAATTCTAAATGTTATAAGTTTTTTTCTGTTTTTTTTTTTATTTTATTTATGATTAGAATGTATAAATGTTCATGTTCATTCTTTGAAGATAATAAATATTGAAATGAATGATAAGTAATTTTTATCAATTTATTTAGCCGATAAAAATTATTTGAATCAAATTTTTGTAAGAACAATAAAATTCTAAATGTTATAAGTTTTTTTCTGTTTTTTTTTTATTTTATTTATGATTAGAATGTATAAATGTTCATGTTCTTTGAAGATAATAAATATTGAAATGAATGATAAGTAATTTTTATCAATTTATTTAACCGAAAAAAATTATTTGAATCAAATTTTTGTAAGAACAATAAAATTCTAAATGTTATAAATTTTTTCCTGTTTTTTTTTATTTTATTTATGATTAGAATGTATAAATGTTCATGTTCATTCTTTGAAGATAATAAATATTGAAATAAATGATAAATAATTCTTATCAATTAAATAAATTGATAAGAAATTTTTGTAGGAAAAATAAAATGAATGGAAAAAAAGAACAAACTTTTCTTTTTCGAGACGTCTTTTTTGATGTTCCTTCATAGCATTGGTACAAAATTTCACATTGAACCATTTCCAAAACATATCCAACCATGTATAGTACAGGAAACCCCATTCCAAAAGGATTGTAAATACCAGTGGTATACCGCAAAATGCATAAATCATCGATATTATACGGCCAGCATTTGTTGCTGGATGAAAATTTCCATAACCTTAAAGAGATAAAAAAATAAAAAAAAAAATTATTATCATAAATTGCTAATAATTTAATTAATTATTCAATCGAAATTGTAAATAAATTATCATATCATATCATAATATTCTAATTTAAAATAAGCAAATAATTTTATGCTAGGAAAAATCTATCTTACAAATCTCGAATAAATTTTGCACCTAAGAAATATAAATATATATATATTTGAAATTAAACGAAATAGTAATGATTAATTAATTATTTTCTTCATTCATCTTTTTTGTTTAATTATCAAAATTTTTAAAATTATCAATATTTGAGGAAATGTCGAGAATGATTAATGATTGATTAATTAATTATTTTCTTCATTCGTTTTTTTTATCAGCAAAATTTTTAAAATTATCAATATGTTGGGAAATGTCGAGAATGATTAATGATTGCTTGATAATAATAAATGAAATTTTAATATATATTTAATAATAACATACCAATTGTAGTATATAAGCTAGCAGCATAATAAACACCACCCCAAATATTCCATCGTGTTTTTTGCATTATTGGTTGTTTAATTTCGATTCCTAGTTCATGCTCATACCAATTGAATATATCACTAGCAAGTTTGATCTTATCATTTTCCATTTCTGATATATCAGAACTCTTATTTTGCACATGTAATTCATCCTTGTTAATTTCCCATATTTTTTCTAAATTTATTTAAAATTTATTTTTACATAACTTTTTTTGTTTTACAAATATTAATTAAAGTATTGTATATATTTGAAATTCATGCTCATACCAATTGAATATATTCACTAGCAAGTTCGATCTTATCATTTTCCAATTTCTGATATATTAGATATCAGAATATACAATCATTAATTAACATATTATATTAGAAATGAAAATTTTTTGAAACTTATTCATAACTAAATAATTTAATATCAATTAATATAAATTATTACTAAAAATTTAATTTCTCATTTTTTGCTAAAATCTGATTATTCTATTATTAATTATTGAATTATTTAAATTTAAAATAATTTTCGTTATCGATTAATTGTATTTTGGTAAAGTATACGAATATAATTCCTAGCTAATTCTCGATATAATATTTATTATATCGGTAAATTTTAATTATATTATTCTCAATTACTAATCAATATGAGCAATGGATCAGTGGCTCGTAATACCACAAAATAAATAACTTTTTGTTTTTCGATTTTAAATTTCAAATAAATTTAAATTATCAATTTTATAAATTTCGTTAAATATCAAAGATACATTTTTCTTATTAAAATATGATAATATATCTTAATAAAATTTTAATAATTTCTAAATAATTATAATAATTTACTTGAAAATTTTTATTTGATACATTTTTCCGCTTTTCATAAAGCTCCAAATCATGCCTGTATTTCGTCAAAATTTCACTTTTATCGTAGTTACCTGAACAGAAAAAAAAAAAGAGAAACAAATGAAATTTTTCGATAAAAGCATTTTAAAAAATTCGAATTTATACGATATAATACAAAAAATTCGTAAATAATTAATTTTAAATGAAAATATTTAAAAAAGATTCGAATTCATAGGATATAATATAAAATAATTTTCAAATAATTAATTTTTCAATAAAAGTATTTTAAAAAATTCGAATTTATACGATATAATACAAAACAATTTGCAAATAATTGAAAAACATACAGTATGATTTTAAATAAAAATATTTTAAAAAAAAATTCGAATATGAAATAATTTTCAAATAATTAATTTTTCAATAAAAAGTATTTTAAAAAATTCGAATTTATACATATAATACAAAACAATTTGCAAATAATTGAAAACATACAGTATGATTTTAAATAAAAATATTTTAAAAAAAAATTCGAATATGAAATAATTTTCAAAATAATTAATTTTTCAATAAAAGTATTTTAAAAAATTCGAATTTATACGATATAATACAAAACAATTTTCAAATAATTGAAAAACATACAGTATGATTTTAAATAAAAATATTTTAAAAAAAAATTCGAATATGAAATAATTTTCAAATAATAATTTTTCAATAAAAGTATTTTAAAAAATTCGAATTTATACGATATAATACAAAACAATTTGCAAATAATTGAAAACATACAGTATGATTTTTAAATAAAAATATTTTAAAAAAAAAATTCGAAATATGAATAATTTTCAAATAATTTAATTTTTCAATAAAAGTATTTAAAAATTCGAATTTATACGATATAATACAAAACAATTTGCAAATAATTGAAAACATACAGTATGATTTTAAATAAAAATATTTTAAAAAAAAATTCGAATATGAAATAATTTTCAAATAATTAATTTTTCAATAAAAGTGTTTTAAAAAAATTCGAATTTATACGATATATACAGAATAATATATATTTAACAAAAATATTATTTAAATATTTTGTAAAATACTTATAATTGAAACAAAAATAAGCGTAAAAGTTTCGCTTTTTTTTTTCGAAATTTCTTTTTTCCAAAAACTATCAAAAAAACCGGCCAGCTATACCAATATTTTTTTATTAGGCCTAGCAAAATTAAATTGAGAAAAATTTTAATTTGAAATTAAATAATTTTTAAATAATATATTTTACCTTCAATGGCACTAAAACAATCCCACCAATGAATGAATATGCAAAAAGTATTATAAGCCAAATTATATTTCGCCAAATTGTTCGACCACCGGCTGCCTTTTTCAATTTTTTCATTCTTTGATTGTTCCATTTTTTGTTTAATATTATTTGCCTTTAAATTATGATATTTTGTGATAATAGAGAATATTAATTTTCATATTAATTAGTGAAATAACAATTAATTTTAATTCATTAATTTTAATTTATTAATTTTAATTTCTATTAAACTTATCTATTAAACAATTAATTATTACAGTATTAATTTTAATTTATTAAACAATTAATTATTACTGGAATGTTTCTTTTCATTCTTACAATTTCTACTAATTATTTGTTCGTTGTTTTGTCTTTCAATTTGGTAACAAATTTTTTTTTGCTATTATCATTTTTAAATATTTATCTCTTAGTGATAAAATTGATTAAATTTTATATTTCTATCTCTCATTTTTATGCATTTTGTAATTTTTTATCATTCTTGTTATCCTGCTAGTTTTTAAATTTACATATATTTCTTCATTTTTGTTATCATTTTATCAAGATTACATATATGCCATATATCATTTCTGCAAAAATAAGTTAATTTTTCTAAAAAATAAATCTAGTGTTAATTTGTATTAATTGAGATTTTTTTTTTTGATTATTAATAAGCTATTAAGATTATTTATCACTTACAACTACTAGCTATTAGGATTATTTATCACTTACAACTATAGCTATCAAGGTTATTTATCACCTACAACTATTAGCTATTAGGATTATTTATCATTTGCAACTATAACTATTAAGATTATTTATCACTTAAAACAAACAATTTTTATAAAATTAAAAAAATAAACTTTTTCCAAATTGAAATATAACATATCTATATGTGATAAGTTTAATTAAAAGAATGTAAAAGTAATTGAAGATTTACAAATAATTTTACTTCAAATTTTAAATGTCATAAAAGAATAATGGAAATTAATTTATAATGCATTATCTAAATTGATTACTTAATTATTGTGATATGTGATATTTCCGTTTGATAAATATCAACTTGTTTCTTTTGATTTAGCCAATTACTTTTCATTACAATTTAAACTGATTACTTAATTTTTATCATATTTAATATTTTAATCTTCGATGTCTTATAAAGAAGTTAATCTTCTTACGTCTTTTAGATTTATTTATACTTTAATTGGTAATTTTTCAAACAAATTTTATTTTAATAATATTTGAATATTTTTGATTGAATTACTATAATCATCAACGATTTTGTTTTATCGGTAATTTTCACTTATATCATTCAATATTACACTATTCTTGACTTTATAAAATGAAAGTAAAAAATTTTAAAATATAATTTTGATAAATATTTATAAAATCAATGTTCCGTAATCGAATACATGATTATATTGCAGTTTACTATTTTATGATTATTTCAGTATTATGATTAGATTTTTTTCATGATAATCTATTATGATAAGAAATTATGATAAGAAATAATTTTTATATTAGTAAGCAATTAAACTATTTTAAAATATAATTTTAATAAATATTTATGAAATCATTGTTTCGTAATCGAATATATGATTATATTTCAGTTTACTATTTTATTCATAATAATAATCTATAAGGATTATGATAAGAAATAATTTTTATATTAGCAGATGCAAACAATTAAAATTAGGGCTAAAACGATGAATGATCAATTATATTCTAATTAAAAGTAATCAAATACATATATTATATTTAAATGAAATTCATAAAAAATGTAATTTACAAAATATTTGAAACCTTTGAATATTAGCATTTACAAAAAAAAAAAAAAAAAAAAGTTTTATTAATTATTTCATTACATTTCAAGAATTTATTCATTATTCAATTATCTATGCTATTAATTATAAGAAATTCTTTTCCTTAATTTATATAACCATTACTTGTATTAGCTAAAATAATGAAATATTTCTATCGATATGATATTCCCAGAATCATTGATAATAAGTTCTTGAAAATTACTAAAATTTAATTAAAATTTTTTCATATTATGTTTTAATATAAAATTAAATCTGATAATTTGTCAACAAGTTTTATCACACTTATTATTTTCCCTAATATTTACATTTAAAGATCTATTGTTTTGCTACTTATTTTATCGTTCAAAATGTTATCATTCGAAAATAATAACTTTTTTCTTATTTATTTGATTAGTGTTAAAAGAAAGCCTTTTGCTATATTCGATGTTATTCGTTGAATGATCGGAATTTTAATCAAAGATATTAATTACTAAATTCTTATCAAATATAGTGAAATACTCACAATCATTCATTTCAATTTCATCTATATATAATGATAAGTGGAAAAATTATCAATGATAAATTTGTCATTGGAAATGTCTATCAGAAAAATTATCATAATAACATTATTATTACCAATACTATTGCATCTAACAAATTCTCTAATATATTATTTTATTTAATTAATTAATTAATCGCATCTATTAATGAATGCATCTAAAGTAAATCAAAATAATACAAATATACTTAAAATTTTATCCAATTCTTTCATAGTATTTTTTTATCATTTCACTTTTTTTTTATCATTTTTTATCATCTTTTTATCACTTTTATCATTTCATTTTTTTATAATATAATACTAAACAATTTCATATATAATATAAATACTTGATAAAATAAAAAATTCATTCCACATTTTTTTTTTTCAAATAAATTGCAATTAAAAAAATTGATCCATAAATGATATACTAAAGAATAAATATATATTAAAATACTTTTTCTCAGAAAACGAACTAATGCAAATCATTTCTTACTATATATATTAAAAGGAAATACCTGTATTTAATTAAAATTTTTTTCATTTCTTTTTTCCATCAAAAATTTTAAATCGAAATTTGAAAATGAAATTTTAGAATACTTCTAAAACTTTAAATTTCACTATTATTTTACAATCATCATCAACAAAAAAAAAAAAAAAATAAGAAAAAAAAAACGCAAATCAAATAAACAAATATAAATGATATTTGGCATTATAAAAAATAAAACACATAAATTGGCAAGCAATCAAATCATTATCACTCATCAAATCGAATGATTGATCTTACTAAGATTTTTTTAATCCTACACTAGTATTTAATTACCGCTAAAATTGCATGATAAATTAAATTGGTATTTTCGGCTAATTTATTACATCATAAATAACTTTATTGCTTAAGTTGCTTAAGTTAAGTTAAGTGATGATCATAATGATATTTGACATGATAAAAAATATGGTATATAAATGGCAAGCAATCAAATCATTCATTGTGATAATGATTTCATTATCAAAATGAATGATTGATTTTTCTAAGGTTTTTAATTTTATATTGTATTTAATTACTGCTGAAATTACGTGATAAATTAAATTGGTATTTTCGGCTAATTTATTGCATCTTAAATAACTTTACTTTTCATTACTTAACTTAAGATAAGTTAAGTTAAGTAATAATCAAATTCTTTATTGATTTTTTTTTTTTAAATTTTAATCAAAATTTACAAAAACAGTATACCTCTAATGTTCGTTTTAAATAACTTTACTTTTCATTACTTAACTTAAGATAAGTTAAGTTAAGTGATAATCAAATTCTTTATTGATTTTTTTTTTAAAATTTTAATCAAAATTTACAAAAACAATATACCTCTAATGTTCGTTTTAAATAACTTTACTTTTCATTACTTAAGTTAAGATAAGTTAAATTAAGTGATAATCAAATTCTTTATTGATTTTTTTTTTTAAATTTTAATCAAAATTTACAAAAACAATATACCTCTAATGTTCGTCGTCGATTTCTTCGTCTTCGTCGTTTTTCATTTTTTTTTGCTGAATCTATTAACATTGAATTATCCTGAAATAAGCAAAAATTTTTCAAATACTATTAATTTTTTAATTGCATCAAATGTTTAGAATATTTATAATGATTTATTATTTTTTTTTTTTTGATTATATATTTTCGCTTTTCAAATTTGAATTTTTATTTTTTATTTTAAGCTAATTTTTTTTTTTTAATATTTTGAAAATAAATTTTTACCTCATTAAGCAGCAATGATGATCCTTTATCATCGATAAATGTTTGTAAAAGAGTTGTTGGTGTGGCATTGCTAATTAAGCCTATCTTATCATCTGATATCTGATTTCTGCCACGTATTGCTTTTGTTTGCATTGATTGTGTTAAATTCATATTGAATATTTATTGCTCGTAAAATTAAAATATTTCATAATAATTATGTTGAAATGAATTTTTGATAGAGCAACGAAATTTATAATATTTCTCATATATTCATTTATTTTATAAAAATCAATAATCAATAATACAAAGATCATTCTCTTATCATTATTCGATCTGACTAATAATATAAAGATCATTTATTTCTCTTATCATTATTCGATCTACTAATAATACAAAGATCGTTTATTCTCTTATCATTCGATCTGATTAATAATGTAAAGATCATTTATTCCCTTATCATTCGATCTGACCAATAATAAATGCTTACGTGCATTACAGGAGATGTTAAAAATCATGTTAATTTGTCTGGAATGTTCTAACGATCGAAGCTTGTGTGCATATGTGTTTGAGATAATGTTAAGTATAATTTATCAGTATTATCTAATCTCTTTTATCTTATCAGTATTTATCTTTTTCTTAATCTATCTATATATATCTCTTTTATCTTATCATTTCCTTGGTCTAATAATCATTTGCTTAGTTGTAACAATCAAACTTTTGTATAAAATTAACTATTTTGTAATTCGAGATTGAGAATCATTTTTTTAAAAAAAGCGCTTCAGATTCTTTTTTTTCATTTTTTTTTTGTCATTCATAAATCTTTTATTGATAACAACTTTTTATTTTTCATTTATTCAATTTTTGCTTTACTTTAATCACTACTTGACAGCAATAGCAATACTTTCCAATCTGAACTTTCAAACCTTAACAATTCTGATAATTTTCAACAATCAATAATTCTCGAATCGGATAACTTCCCTTTTATTACGAAAGAATATAAATTAAATTATCGATTATCCATCGATATTTCTCCCAATCACTTAGTTTATCGAAGTTACAGCAAATAAAATCTATTTGTCAAACAAATACAATATTTATCCAACTTGCCAATCATACAAGAACATACTACTATTACTCTGTTAGTTTTGTAATATAAGATCATAATGTATGATTGATTAATTAGTCCTTAATCATCAATAATTTATACTGATAATTTTTTATCATCATTTTAATATCTTGCTTATCTCAATCATTTGGTTTATCGAAGTTACAGCAAATAAAATCTATTTGTCAAACAAATACAATATTTATCCAACTTGCCAATCATACAAGAACATACTACTATTACTCTGTTAGTTTTGTAATATAAGATCATAATGTATGATTGATTAATTAGTCCTTAATCATCAATAATTTATACTGATAATTTTTTATCATCATTTTAATATCTTGCTTATCTCAATCATTTGGTTTATCGAAGTTACAGCAAATAAAATCTATTTGTCAAACAAATACAATATTTATCCAACTTGCCAATCATACAAGAACATATTACTACTACTCTGTTAGTTTTGTAATATAAGATCGTAATGTATGACTGATTAATTAATCCTTAGTCATCAATAATTTATACTGATAATTTTTTATCATCATTTTAATATTTTTTCAAGGAAAAAAAGAGAAGACATAATTTTTGCTTATTCTAATATCACCACATTATATTACGTAAATGTTTGAATAAGTTAAATTAGTAATCATTGAATTTATAATAATCATATATAAAATACATACTTGTTTTTATAAACTAAAAATAAAATGAAAAACATTCTTTTTTTTAAAAAAAAAAAAATTCACAAATATTTTCAGTAAACAGAAACTAATGGATAATTAGATGAAGTACGAAAAAGAAATAATTATTGATATTTGATAATTATTGTATTCTAGTAGAAGGGAAATATTGATCAAATAAAAATATAACACTAAAATATTGTTGCTATTAGATAAATCAGAAATAAATGTTAATTTCTAAATTTAATTTTTGAATTTTGAATCATCAAATTAAATATTAATAATTCGAAAAAAATCTCACAATAACAATTCATTTATTCGTGTAAGAAATGAATATTAAATTTTAAATTTTGATAATTAATTATCAATAATTTAAAAATTACTTATCAATAATTAGAAAGAGAAAAAGGAAGAGAAAAAGAGGTAGAAAGAGAGAAAAAAAAAAGAGAACGAAAGAGTGAACAAATTTTGCATTACTCAATTTAGCCATATTAAAAATGGATGAAAATTTTACGTTAAACTTTTAAAATCTCTTCAATTTAAAAAATAGCATAAAGATTAATTATTAATAATTGAAATAAGAGATTGAAAGTGAAATGTGAATATGTGAAAGAAGAGAAATAAAGAAAATAGAAAAAAGTTTTTTTTTTTTTTTTTTTATTATTTGTTATTTAGTTAGTTAATAATAGCGATGACTTTGGTTTAGCTAAGAGAATTGAAGCATTTGAACTAAATCAACTGATGATATTTGTTTAGCTATATTGAATTACATTAGCTTAAATAAGAAGAGAACAGAAATGATCAGCTGATTACGAAAGATAAGGAAAACGAGTGAGAAGAAGAGATAAAAGAGATAAGTGAAAATTTGAAAAAAAAAAAAAAAAAAAAAAAGTTTAAAGCTATAAGCAAAACAAACATTAACAAATTAAATCAGACGAAAACTTAAAGAATTTCAAAGTTTGAACAATTTTTTCTTTTTTTTTTTTTTTGCTACTAAAGATTGTTAAATGTTAAAACATTTGTTTTTTTGTGTGTGTATGTATGTATTTATGTGTGTGTATGTGTGTATGTGTATGTGTGTATGTGTGTATGTGTGCATGTGGTGTGTATGTGTGTGTGTGTGCATGTGTGTGTGTATGTGTGTGTGTGTATGTGTGCATGTGTGTGTATGTGTGTATGTGTGCATGTGCATGTGTGTATGTGTATGTGTGTATGTGTGTGTGTGTATGTAATAAATAATTTTTTTGCATGTTATTTTATTAAATGAATTAAAATTTAAAATGAAATCAAAAATTTTCCAAATGATCGATTTATTCAATATATATATATCATTTAAAAAAGCGCATATTATATTTTAATCTTTTATATTGAAAAATTATGAATTATAGCATATTATCTAATATATTTCATTATTTTATCATTAATCATTTCAATTAATGATAATTAGTGATAATTTTTGTCTTTGCAATAAATTTATATATCTTATAATAAATATGTAAATTGAATTAATTTAATTCAACTTGTAAAATTAATTAATGCAAAATGACTGTTAATTCAAATAAGTGAATATATGAAAAAAAAGAAAAATGAATTGCAATATAATTGAAGTGAGCAGTATTAAAATAGTTAAAATTAGCCATACCATCGAATGATATTTCCATTATTTTATCTAATCATTTCAATTAATGATAATTAGTGATAATTTTTGTCTTTGCAATAAATTTATATATCTTATAATAAATATGTAAATTGAATTAATTTAATTCAACTTGTATAAAATTATTAATAATATCATAAATATTTTTTTGAAATTTTAAATATTTCTGCATCATGATAAAGAAAATATAAGTGAAAAGATTGTAAATTATATTAGTTATCATATTTATCTGTTTCAAATATTAGATGATCTGATCATCTCCAAACTAAGCTCAATGGTACAAAGAATTCTAATCAACATCATTCTGATTAGATAAGGCCGGAAATCAATCGGATGGCATATTTGTTATCTCTGGGTAGCTTTTTCGTTAAATTATTTATCATCATTAAAATTACTTATTGTATCATGAATATTGTAAATGTTGCAATTTGTTGAAGTGTTAATTGAAGTTATCGTTCGAGATTTATTCCAAATGATAAATATAAAAAAATTTGAAAAAATTTATGGCTGAATTGAGAAGATTCATATCAATCATCCATATCAAATTTTATCATTATCCATATCAAATTTATCATTATCCATATCAAATTTTACGCAATCATCCATATCAAATTTTATCACGATCAGAATGGAAATTGTTAATAGTTGTGCAATGATTTTTTTTCTAATCATTTGATAAAAATTAGTTGAAAAATTGGCGTAAAAGCTAATGCAATAATTTAGCAATGAAATTAATGAATGAATTTTTTTTATAAGTTCTATTAATTTACGTTATCTTTTTCACTTCACGAATTTTTTATCATTTTATTTGTATAAAAAATTTTTTTTCTTCAATATTTTAAATTATACTTTCGTAGAATTCGAATTATTTTAGTATTAAATTAAATTCGAATTATTTTAGTATTAAATTACTTCATATATATATATATATTTTTGTATAAAAAATTTTTATTCTTCAATATTTTAAATCATACTTTCGTAGAATTCGAATCATTTTAGTATTAAATTAAATTCGAATTATTTTAGTATTAAATTACTTCATATATATATATATATATTTATTTGTATAAAAAATTTTTTTTTCTTCAATATTTTAAATTATACTTTCGTAGAATTCGAATTATTTTAGTATTAAATTAAATTCGAATTATTTTAGTATTAAATTACTTCATGTATATATATATATTTATTTGCATAAAAAATTTTTTTTCTTCAATATTTTTAATTATACTTTCGTAGAATTTGAATTATTTTAGTATTAAATTAAATTCGAATTATTTTAGTACTAAATTAAATTTGAATTATTTTAGTATTAAATTACTTCATGTATATATATATATTTATTTGCATAAAAAATTTTTTTTTCTTCAATATTTTTAATTATACTTTCGTAGAATTTGAATTATTTTAGTATTAAATTAAATTCGAATTATTTTAGTACTAAATTAAATTTGAATTATTTTAGTATTAAATTACTTCATGTATATATATATATTTATTTGCATAAAAAATTTTTTTTCTTCAATATTTTTAATTATACTTTCGTAGAATTTGAATTATTTTAGTATTAAATTAAATTCGAATTATTTTAATATTAAATTACTTCATGTATATATATATTTATTTGTATAAAAAATTTTTTTTCTTCAATATTTTAAATACTTTCGTAGAATTCGAGTTATTTTAGTATTAAATTAAATTCGAATTATTTTAGTATTAAATTACTTCATATATATATATATTTATTTGTATAAAAAATTTTTTTGTTCAATACTTTAAATTATACTTTCCTAGAATTCGAATTATTTTAGTATTAAATTAAATTCGAATTATTTTAGTATTAAATTACTTCATATATATATATATATTTATTTGTATAAAAAATTTTTTTTTCTTCAATATTTTAAATTATACTTTCGTAGAATTCGAGTTATTTTAGTATTAAATTAAATTCGAATTATTTTAGTATTAAATTACTTCATGTATATATATATATATTTATTTGTATAAAAAATTTTTTTTCTTCAATATTTTAAATTATACTTTCGTAGAATTCGAATTATTTTAGTATTAAATTAAATTCGAATTATTTTAGTATTAAATTACTTCATATATATATATATATATTTATTTGTATAAAAAATTTTTTATTCTTCAATATTTTAAATCATACTTTCGTAGAATTCGAATCATTTTAGTATTAAATTAAATTCGAATTATTTTAGTATTAAATTACTTCATGTATATATATATATATTTATTTGTATAAAAATTTTTTTTTCTTCAATATTTTAAATTATACTTTCGTAGAATTCGAATTATTTTAGTATTAAATTAAATTCGAATTATTTTAGTATTAAATTACTTCATATATATATATATATTTATTTGTATAAAAAATTTTTTATTCTTCAATATTTTAAATCATACTTTCGTAGAATTCGAATCATTTTAGTATTAAATTAAATTCGAATTATTTTAGTATTAAATTACTTCATGTATATATATATATTTATTTGTATAAAAAATTTTTTTTTCTTCAATATTTTAAATTATACTTTCGTAGAATTCGAATTATTTTAGTATTAAATTAAATTCGAATTATTTTAGTATTAAATTACTTCATATATATATATATATATATATATGTACGCATATAAAAGCAATGATATTGAATGAATATATAGGATTTTTCGATTGCTAACAAATATTTGATAATATCTGTTCATAATTGAGTTTTTTTATTTTGTTTTTAAACTATTTACTTTCCTTTTTTCTTTTTTGAATAATTAATAATTTCAAATATTTTTGCAACTTTTCGAAGTTTTAGTTGCGCAACAATTTTTGTTCTAATCATTTGATAAAAATTAGCTAAAAAATTAACCTAAAAGTTGATGCAATAATTGAAGTTATCGCAATAAAAGTATTTGTTCATAATTAATGCATTAACTAATGACACTATAAAATTCGTTTCTATGGTTACCGTTTTTGTATTTAGAAAATGAATTCATTGAAAAAATTTGAAATCATCTATCTGGAAAAATTTGATTTTATTTACTACTTTTGATTTTATTTGTGATTTATCAGTAAAGTCTGTTATCCTTGATGATAGCGAAAAGTTCATCTAATTATCCTTGATGATAGCGAAAAGTTCATCTATTATCCTTGATGATAGCAAAAAGTTCATCTATTATCCTTGATGATAGCGAAAAGTTCATCTATTATCCTTGATGATAGCGAAAAGTTCATCTAATTATCCTTGATGATAGCGAAAAGTTCATCTATTATCCTTGATGATAGCAAAAAGTTCATCTATTATCCTTGATGATAGCGAAAAGTTCATCTATTATCCTTGATGATAGCAAAAAGTTCATCTATTATCCTTGATGATAGCGAAAAGTTCATCTATTATCCTTGATGATAGCGAAAAGTTCATCTATTATCCTTGATGATAGCGAAAAGTTCATCTATTATCCTTGATGATAGCGAAAAGTTCAAAAATATTTGAAAGTATTAATTATTCAAAAAATAAAAAAGGAAAATAAATAGTTTAAAAACAAAATAAAAAAAACTCATAAAAAAATTCTAAATTTTTAAGAATATAAATGATTGATTAATTGCTGATTTATTCACTGATTAAGAGATTTTTTTTTTTAAATTTCAAATTTGATGAAAGTATAGCTAAATTAGTTAGTGATAAGTTTATTTATTATAAATTATATATTAGTATTATTATCATTTGTAAGCCGAATGAACATTTTTTATGGCTTAAATTTTATTTTAAAATAATTCATTGATTAAAATATATTGCTTTAATCATATTACCATAATTTCATTCTCTTGCATAAATGATAATGATATACAAACAAAACATTTCCCATTTGTTTACATTGATAAAATCGTTTGTAATTAATTTTGATTGAAATTTTTACTTTCTATTGTTTTTCCTGTTTGTTGAAAAAAAAAAAAAATCTTGGCCAATTTGTGCGAACTATTTCTATCAACAAATTTTTTTAAGGCTTTTTTTTAATCTAAGTCTTTTAGAAAATTTATTTTAAACCAATTTAACTAATATTTTTTACTGAGTTTTCGGTGAGCTCAAAAAAAAAAAAATGCATAAAATATGATTGCCTAGTTAAAATGATCAATCTCGACCAATCTCGTAATGATAAAAAATTCACTTCAAATCTCAATCAATCTCGTAATGATAAATAATTTTGATCAATCTCGTGATGATAAATAATTCATTATTGATTTTTTTTTTTAAATTGTTGCAAAATAATGCTAAATTTCAAACGATATATGTTGATTATGATAAATATTTATCCCATCTAATTAATCATTTTTTATCAATACAATCTGATAAAATATTCCACAAAAAAACACATATACAATTTGACAATATGAGAAAAAAACGAAAAAAAAAAATAGAAATAAAATTTTTTTTCTTTGAAATATTAACAATTAAATAATCAATTGTAACAAATAATTTTTTTATAAACAATAAATAATTTCCAATATTATGTAATCAATAATTTTAAGTCTTTAAATCTATATTTCAAATATTTCGTTTCATTAGACCTTAAATTGTTTTACTAATTTCGTAATTTAAATTTCGAAAAATTTTTCACATATTTCAGTATTTAGTTAATCAATTAAATTTGTATATATTTTTTTTATATATTAATTTTTTCCTTTCCTTATATTTTTTATATATATATATATATATATATTGATTTTGCCTTTACATATATTATTATTAGAATTTTTCATTTCATTTCATTTTTTATTTTTGCCATTTAAATTCTAATATTTAATTTCCATTTCCTTTCAATGTAATCTTTCGTCAATTTTTTTTTTCCAACCATATGGCAATGATATTGATAAAATATCGATAAATTTTATGCAAATTAGAATTTTAACATTTTGATAAGAAAATTATATAGATATCATGATAAAATAGCTAGTTTTAAATTACTAAAGTATTCCTATTACAAGAATATATTTATAAAATTTAAATTAAAATACTTATATTTTTATATATGTTTTTCATTTATGATATTTGCATTTGTTGTAAAATTATTCATGTTTCATATTATATAGATATCATAATGTTTATTATCATGATTTTATCATATGTAGATAAAAGTAGAATTTAACATTTGATAAGAATTGATAAATTCAAATGGAAGTATCATACCATTTAAAATTAAATACGAAAATTTTCAATGAATATCATTTTCGATGAATTCCTTTTTCCCACATTTGCTCAATAATTTCGATATGTTGTCGACCTGATAAATGTCGATTATCATCGATTCTTCGCCTATCTTATTTTTTGTATTGCATCCAAAATACAATAACCATTTGATAACATTATCACGTATGGCATCCAATCTAACGATAAATAATATTGATATGCTATTGATAAATATTGCAATTGCAAAACTAATTTCCTATAATTATAATGATTATATTATAATATAACGATAAACTGATTATACATTGATATTTTGATAGCAAATTACGGATGAATTAATTTTTACAAACATATTTTGATAACAAATTGAGAATGAATTAATTTCTTAATTGATATTTTGATAACAAATTGCGATGGTTCTTTTGAATTAATTTTTAACATATTTTGATAACAAATTGAGAATGAATTAATTTTTTAATTGATACTTAGATAACAAATTGAAATGAATTAATTTCTTAATTGATATTTTGATAACAAATTGAAAATGAATAATTAATTTTTTACAAAAAAAAAAAACGGCTTAAAGCGAATTCTAAAAAATAATATCAGTTAATTATATTAGAATTTGTATTTTTTTGTGATTTATCAAAAGCTTAAATAAAAAATAGCTATTATACATTAAGTATTTATTACTCAAATATCGTAATGAAATTATAATTTTTTAAATTCCATTTCAAATATATTCAATAATTTGAAGAATTTATAAAACACATGATATGCTAGATGTAATATTTCATTTTTTAATTATAAATTATTAACTTTGAAAATTGCAAAATGCAAAAGATCAGCCGGTGGAAAATATGTTAATAATAATAATCCTGATAAATTAAGAGTAGCACTGATAATATACATTATAGTTGCTATAAACATTGATGTTTTTTGATGTTTTCATATTTTCTCGAATTGATAACGTGATGATAATGTATCCATTGATTCGCAAATGAAGTCTAAATTGCCGATAAATTGATAATACGAAATATTATTATTAAGGCAATGATAAAATTAAACATTTTAATCTGCAAATTCTAATTAATACACAAAATTAATTATGAATCAAAAATTTAATTACATTATCTTTTTTATTTTTTTCTCTTTACTATCTTTGATATTGATAATAAATGATTAAAAATGAATTCATTCAATAAAAAAAATTAGCCGATAAATTGATAATACGAAATATTATTGTTAAGGCAATGATAAAAATTAAACATTTTAATCTGCAAATTCTAATTAATACACAAAATTAATTATGAATCAAAAATTTAATTACATTATCTATTTTTTTTTTCTCTTTCTTATCATTGAATATTGATAATAAATGATTAAAAATTAATTCATTCAATAACAAAAAAAAAAAAAAAAGAAAACTAATCATAATCTAACATCATTTTTTTCTTGCTGATAATACGTGTTGTTAAAAGTAAAAAAATTATGCCAATTAATAATGGTATTTCCAATGTTAATTTTAAATACGGTACAGCACTACTGGTAATCGATGAGCAATAACTTTTGTAGATATTTTGATTTTTTGATTGGATCAATATTATATGATTGATATTCAATGCTATTTCAATCCACTGAAAATAAATTAAAAAAAAAAATTTTTTTTTTTAAATTCTTTAAATTCAATTTATTGATTTTTTTTTTGAAGAATCAAATAATTAAAATTTAATTATCTTATCAAATTAATAATCTATTTGAAAAATTATAATTTATTCATATGTATTCTATTTATCATTTTTTCATAAATAAAATATTATTTTAACGATTATTGAATTCATATAGAAATTAATGAATTAAATTAAAATTTAAATTTCAGTATGAATATTTGGAAATTGTATCGTTATAGCTAAGAAAGCATCGAATTTATATAGAATTGAATGTATTAAAATAATTTAAATTGAAATTTAAGTTTCAATGTGAATATTTTGAAATCGAATCGTCAAGCATCAAATTTACATAGAATTCAATGAATTAATATAATTTAAATTGAAATTTAAATTTCAGTTTGAATATTTGAAATGTTGGCCATCAAAGCTAAGAAGGCAGCGAATTTACATAGAATTTAATAAATTAAAATAATTTAAATTGAAATTTAGATTTTAGCACAAAATATGGAATATTATAGAATTCAATGAATTTAAATAATTTAAATTAAAATTTAAATTTCAGTATAAATATCTGGAAAATTGGCCGTCAAAGCTAAGAAGGCAGCGAATTTACATAGAATTTAATAAATTAAAATAATTTAAATTAAAATTTAAATAATTCCAATATAAATCTTTTGAAAATTATTGATGAACCGTCAAAGGTAAGAAAGCAAGCGCATTGGATAATTCCATTTTTCATAACGTTGATAACAACACATTGCAATAAATCGTTCAATCGTTATTGCAATAAATGCATATCGAAGGCATTTCAACGGTGCTGATCCAAGATTACTCAAAATTAAGCATCGAATTGGTTCTTCCAGAAAGGTACATTGATCCTAAAATTTTAACTCATACAGTAATCCTAAAATTTTAACTCATACAGTAATCCTAAAATTTAACTCATGCAGTAATCCTAAAATTTTATTTCATACAGTAATCCTAAAATTCTAATTAGTACATTAATCCTAAAATTTTAATTAGTACATTGGTCTTAAAATTTTAACTCATGCAGTAATCCTAAAATTTTAATTCATACAGTAATTCTAAAAATTTAATTCATACAGTAATCCTCAAATTTTAACTGATACGGTAATCCTAAAATTTTAACTCATACAGTAATCTTAAAATTTTAATTCATACAGTAATCCTAAAATTTTAATTCATGTAGTAATCCTAAAATTTTAATACATACAGTAATCCTTGAATTTTAATTCATACAGTAATCCTTGAATTTTAATTCATACAGTAATCCTTAAATTTTAATTCATACAGTAATCTTAAAATTTTAATTAGTACATTGATCCTAAAATTTTAATTGGTACATTGATCCTAAAATTTTAATTCATATAGTAATCCTAAAATTTTAATTAGTGCATTGATCCTAAAATTAATTCATACAAATATTTCTTATCATATTTTATTAATTTACTGATTAATGAAATTTGACAAAACTTATATTTACCTAAGGCAAATTTCATCATAATTTCAAAACAAATTACGTGATATACGTGAACGCAAAATTTAATTTATTTTAGTCGGAATACTTTTGAGATAAATTATAAGCATATAACCTTATATGTTATCATACGGTAAATAAAATTGGATGATCGAAAAATAGTTACAAATGATCGAAAAAGTAAGAAAGCCAATAAATTTATCAATAGTATTCTCAAATTTATATGAAATATCTGAAAAAAAAAATGAAACGAAAATATTAACAAATTTAAAATTTTTCATTTTTGATTTCTTCATTTCTTACAGTATAAAATTATACAGTATGAAATTAATTGATTACGTAAGATAAATTTCCAAATTATTATTAATTCAACTTATCAATTAACTGATTACGTAAAGATAAATTTCAAATTATTTTTAATTCAATTTGTTTATAAATTAACAAATTTAAAAATATTGCGTTTTTGATTTCTTCATTTCTTACAGTATGAAATTGTACAATGTGAAAATAAATGATTACGTAAGATAAATTTCAAATTATTATTAATTCAATTTGATTATCAACTGATTGAAAGTTAGTTGTATAATTAATAATCCTTATAGTATGAAATTAATTGACTACGTAAGATAAATTTCAAATTATTATTAATTCAATTTGATTACTTATTAATTGATTACGTAAGATAAATTTCAAATTATCATTAATTCAATTTGATTATCAATTGATTGAAAATTGGTGATGTAATTAATGAAAAATATTAGCGCGCATGCAAAAATATCATCTGAAAATTCAAATCGATTATTTAAATTATATATTAAAATCGAATCAATTATTATTTTGAAATGAAATATGTAAAAAAATTTTACCTTTCTGATAAGTATATTTGTACAAATATAAATGATTAAAATGATTGCCAAAATACTGATAAGAACAAGAGAAAATTGAATTAATTGAAATGAAATATTCGTTTGTAAATGATATGCTTCAGCACAAAGTTCTTCAATTGTTTTGTTCATTTCCTGCAGAAAATAAAAGTTTTTTTTTTTTTTCTTAATAATCTTAAATAAAATTTGAAACATTGAAGAATATGGTATCATACGAGTAAATATTTGCAGCATAAAAAATTAAAATTAAATTTCAGATTCTGAAGGTTCTACAGATTCATAATCTTGATATACGGGAATATGGATTCAGCTGATACAGATTCATAATCTGATACATGGAATATGGATTCACGAATATTTTCAAATATTCGCAGCATAAAAAATTAAAATTAAATTTCAGATTCTGAAAGCTCTACAGATTCATAGTCTGATATACGGGAATATGGACTCAGCTGATACAGATTCATAATCTTATATAAATAGAATATGGTTCAGCTATACAGATTCATGCATAATTTGATACATAAAATATGGATTCAGCTGTGCAGATTCGTAATCTAATATATAGGATTCAGCTGCACAGATTCATAATCTGATATATATTATGGATTCAACTGTACAGATTCATAATCTGATATATTGGATTCAGTTGTACAGATTCATAATCTGTTACATAGAATATGGATTCAGCCAAACAGATTCATTCATGATTAAATCCATTCAAAATATCATTTCAAGTATAAATTTTATAATATAACAAATGAAAAAAAAAATGAAAAATTATAGAAAACAAATTTGCGGCATAAATTTGCTTAAATGAAAAATTATTTCTCAAATAAAATTTAAATCTCAAATTCTTTTTGAAGTGAATAACTTAGCATTAGATGACGATCGAATAAGTTTACCTTTATCTTATCTTATCTTATCATTTTTTTTTTTAACTTCTCATATTGTTTGATGATGAATAACTTAGCATTAGATGACGATCGAATAAGTTTACCTTTATCTAATCTTATCTTATCATTTTTTTTTTACTTTTCATATTGTTTGATGGTTGCTTTAAAAATTATCAATCATTTTATTTGAACAAAATTATAATAATTTTTATGGAAAAATGTAAATCACAAACTAATTAATTTACTACAATTTGTCAAATTGTACCACAAAAATAACATTACAATTACTCGTTTGTTTATCGCGCTGGTGTGATATACTATCAAAAATCACAAATTTTTAACATATATCACTTGTTATCAACCGGAATACTACAAAGGAAATTTATCTGATATTTAGCATCATTGGATTAATTAAAGAAGAAGGAAATTTTTGTTTAAATTGATAAAATTACATAGTAGGTATGCATATTTTGCTATTTACTAATTTCATGATGATGGTTGCCACAGAAACATAAATTTTTAATGACAATTTTTTTTTAATCATGATAAAAATTTGATAATAAAAGGCATTTTTAATGACAATTTTTTTTTTTTAATGATGATAAAAATTTGATATATAAAATGCATTGAAAATAAGTATGTATTAAGATAGGGAATGATTTCGAATTGTTCTATTTTATAAATAGTTATTTTTTTCATTAATATTTATTGCGAATTATTTTAAACACTTTATCAATGATTATTTGATGCTTGATGTTAATCAATAGAAAAAAAAAAAAAAAAAAAATGAGAATATAATTTGCTAAGCTTCGACTTTTGATACTCAATTTTTTGCAATAAATTCAATCATTATTGAATAATAGTGATAATAATGATAATAATAGTAGTGATAATAATAATTAATGATAATAAGTAATTAATAATATAATAATAAAATTAATAGTAATGATAAAGTAATTAAATAAAAAAATTTTGTCTATGAATTTGACGAATAAATTACATTAATTTATGAAATGATAATTTTCACTACATTTTAACATTTTAACAAAATGATAACTTTTAGACAGATTACTGACAAATTTTATCATCAAATTATATTGAGAATTAAAATATTTGAAAACATGAAAATGAATTATCTTTTTTTAATTTATTTGAAATTTCAGCTTATTCCTTCCCCCTGTATATTTATAGCGGAAATATATAGCAAAGTGCAAAAGTGTCTTATTATCGAGACTCTCGACGAATCAAAAAACAAAAAAAAATTTGATAACTATTCTTTATTAATATTTCGTTATTATTATTATCAGTCACTATTATTATCATTATTATCACTATTATTGTTATTATTAAAAAGGATTAATTTATCAAATTACAAAAAAAAGAATTTAAGATCGGAAATTCTTTTGCATTGAAAGAAATGCAAGCGCAGTTACTTCAAACAATTTGAATTTAATTTTTCGCATAAATTTAATCTTCCGTGAAACATTTTCAAGTTATAATCAATAATCGATAATCAAATAATCATAATTTCGTTTTTAAATAAAAATGAAAAAAAAAAAGATCTTAATATGCTCAGCAAATTAGTTGCTGATTTCCCTTTCTGATATTTATACCGAAAGTGCAAAAGTTTTATTATCTGAACTCTCGACGAATCAACGAAATAATCATTGATAAATTAGTGATAAATTTCTGTGTTAAAAATTGTTAAACTAGCAAAGCTATTGTACAAAATAATTCGCAAAATTATTGATAAATTTCTGTGTTAAAAATTGTTAAACTAGCAAAAAGCTATTTGAAATTTTCATCGATAATATGGCATTTTAGAAAAAGGCATTTTAGAAAAAGGCATTTTCAATTCCTTGCATGAGATTAGTGATAAAAGTGTGATATGATAAATGATTTTGATAAATGATAAGTAATTTTGCGCTTATTTTTTAAGCAAAATTTTAAAATTTTTTTAGATTTTTAAAACTTTACAAATGCTTTATCATCGATTAATAAATGGTTAAATTAACTTGTTCATCAATATTATCAATTGTTAATTGATATAATATAGAATATAATAATCAAAATTGTCTGATTTTACAATTTACTTAATTGATTCTAATTTTAACAACTGAAATTCCAAGTAACAAATTTGTACAGATAAGTTAAAGAAATTAATTTTTCTTTCAACCCTATCAATGATTGTTTATCAGCTTATAACCGCATTGTTATTTATCACAAATACTTCTTATCGTTGAAATTATGACCACTTTCCTTAGCGATATCACTTATAAACAATGAACAGTATTGATAAAGAATTAATCTAACATATGCAAATTAGATATAAAATATTTATCACAATTAATTACTATATATGCAGAAAATAATTCATATCACTATCTATCCTTATCATTTTAATTGCTTACAATTTTATCTAAATCGTTAAATTATCAATGAAAAAGAACAAATGAAAATCACCGTATAACATCATTATTTCTAATCATAAATACATCGTAATAATCGTCATTTCTTGCTAGAAAAAAATTATGATAATTATTTTAATAAAAATTGATATGATAAGATAGAGAGAGAGAAAAAAAACAGAACTGAAACGGATAAATTGATTATTATATTTGATGATATTATAGTTGCTGATATGAATTTTGATACATGGATATTATCACTGAAATCTCATTAATCAGTTTATCAATTCGCAAATAATTTTAGTTTTTAATAAATTCGCTTTTCAAAAAAAAAAAAACATTTCAATTTTTCGCCACATAGATAATATCACTGAAATCTCATTAATCAGTTTATCAATTCACAAATAATTTTAGTATTTAATAAATTCGCTTTTCAAAAAAAAACATTGCAATTTGTCGCCGCATAGATATTATCACTGAAATCTCTTAATCAGTTTATCAATTCACAAATAATTTTAGTATTTAATAAATTCGCTTTTCAAAAAAAAAAATTGCAATTTTCGCTGCATAGATAATCACTGAAATCTCAATAATCAGTTTATCAATTCACAAATAATTTTAGTTTTAACGCTTTCAAAAAAAAAACTTTGCAATTTTTCGTCGCCATTTGTTTTAAAATTCTAATTTTAATTTCGGTGAAAAATTTTCAAATTGCCAATTATTTTAAAATAAGTAATTATCGTTTGGAAAAATAAAATTTATAATTATGAAAAATTTTTTTCATTTAAAAATATTTTAAAATTATCGCTTGTTTTTTTGTTCTTCCTTTTCAATCATTTGAATTTAATAATGAAATTTTGAATGCTGCAGGAATGTACTGTTTTTTTTTGTGATTATAATCGCTCAATTATCACTGCTTATCTAAATTAAAATCGCTCAATTATCACTGCTTATCTAAATTATAATCGCTCAATTATCACTGCTTATCTAAATTATAATCGCTCAATTATCACTGCTTATCTAAATTATAATCGCTCAATTATCACTGCTTATCAAAATTAAAATCGCTCAATTATCACTGCTTATCTAAATTATAATCGCTCAATTATCACTGCTTATCTAAATTATAATCGCTCAATTATCACTGCTTATCAAAATTAAAATCGCTCAATTATCACTGCTTATCTAAATTATAATCGCTCAATTATCACTGCTTATCTAAATTATAATCGCTCAATTATCACTGCTTATCTAAATTATAATCGCTCAATTATCACTGCTTATCTAAATTATAATCGCTCAATTATCACTGCTTATCTAAATTATAATCGCTCAATTATCACTGCTTATCTAAATTATAATCGCTCAATTATCACTGCTTATCTAAATTAAAATCGCTCAATTATCACTGCTTATCTAAATTATAATCGCTCAATTATCACTGCTTATCTAAATTATAATCGCTCAATTATCACTGCTTATCTAAATTATAATCGCTCAATTATCACTGCTTATCTAAATTATAATCGCTCAATTATCACTGCTTATCAAAATTAAAATCGCTCAATTATCACTGCTTATCTAAATTATAATCGCTCAATTATCACTGCTTATCTAAATTATAATCGCTCAATTATCACTGCTTATCTAAATTATAATCGCTCAATTATCACTGCTTATCTAAATTATAATCGCTCAATTATCACTGCTTATCTAAATTATAATCGCTCAATTATCACTGCTTATCTAAATTAAAATCGCTCAATTATCACTGCTTATCTAAATTATAATCGCTCAATTATCACTGCTTATCTAAATTATAATCGCTCAATTATCACTGCTTATCTAAATTATAATCGCTCAATTATCACACCTTATCTAAATTATAATCGCTCAATTATCACTGCTTATCAAAATTA
The DNA here is from genome assembly GCA_008729115.1 of Dirofilaria repens. Taxonomy (NCBI): domain Eukaryota; kingdom Metazoa; phylum Nematoda; class Chromadorea; order Rhabditida; family Onchocercidae; genus Dirofilaria; species Dirofilaria repens. The sequence goes on along the minus strand of SNRZ01000257.1, from coordinate 5,188 downwards.
AAATCGCTCAATTATCACTGCTTATCTAAATTATAATCGCTCAATTATCACTGCTTATCTAAATTATAATCGCTCAATTATCACTGCTTATCTAAATTATAATCGCTCAATTATCACTGCTTATCTAAATTATAATCGCTCAATTATCACTGCTTATCTAAATTATAAATCGCTCAATTATCACTGCTTATCTAAATTATAATCGCTCAATTATCACTGCTTATCTAAATTAAATCGCTCAATTATCACTGCTTATCAAAATTAAATCGCTCAATTATCACTGTTATCAAATTGTAATCGCTCAATTATCACTGCTTATCTAAATTATAATCGTTCAATTATCACTGCTTATCAAAATTGTAATCGCTCAATTATCACTGCTTATCTAATGACATTTTGAAATTAAATTGTTTCATTTTTTTTTTGAAAATTCAAAATATTTTTAATTGAATTTCATTTCTATTATTTATTTTATGATAGAATAAACATTATTAGCAGTATTTAATAATGTCATATATTAATTAATAAACACTTTTTAATTTAATTAACAGTATTAATAATTAATTAATTAAAATTGAATTTCTCGATAAAATAAGTTAAGTGAAATTTTAAAGAAAAAAAATGAAACAATTTAATTTCAAAAATGTCATTAGATAAGCAGTGATAATTGAGTGATTATAATCAATTTTTTATCACCACATTCTTGCAGCATTCTGAATTTCATCGTTAATTTCAAATTTCAAGTTATCCTAACTAATTTATTTTAAGTAACTAATTTATTTAATGGAACGCTTATGGTGTAAGTTGATTATTATGATTAAATTCTCTGTTGCTAATTATCAATGATCAAGATAATGATAAAATTTTATCATATTATTGATTATAATCACAAATAACAGCACATTCTTGCAGCATTCGAAATTTCATCGTTAATTTCAAATTTCAAGTTATCCTAACTAATTTATTTAATGGAACACTTATGCTGTAAATTGATTATTATGATTAAATTCTCTGTTGCTAGTTATCAATGATCAAGATAATGATAAAATTTTATCATATTATTCATTCATCATAATAATTTTAAAATAACATTTTCGCTAACAAAAACAGTTTATAAATCAAGCAAAAAATTTTAATAAACAATTAGAGCAAACAAAAAAAAATTTCCAATAAAACGAATTTAAAAAATTGAATTTAAAAAAGAAATCGAATTTGTTGAATTTAAAAAATTTTTTTTTTTTTTTGTTTGCTTATTATGAAATATTAAAGCATTACGTAATATTTGAACTTTGCCCTCTAATTTCAAACTTTAAACTTTTATAAAAGATTAGATCGACTTAATCAGAATTATCAGAAATTCTTGCAATATTTTATTTGAAACAAAAAAGATTTAATAATTAATGAATATATCTCAAATGAAATTCATTTAAACAAATGTAAATAAATATTCGTTGAAAATCATAGTTGAAAATAAATGATAATAATTGTCCAATGGATGCACCCGAACCTAATGAATAACTGATAATATTGAATAAACTGATAATAATTTTAATGAATAACTGACCTAATGAATAACTGATAATAATTTTGATAAGTTGTAAGCTTTAAAGAAAAAACTGAAATAAATGCATAATTATGAGGAATTGTGAAAAAAAAAAAAATTGAAAAGAAAATGAATAATAATAAACAATTTATGAAGCCAATATAAACTGATAAAATTCCAAATTTAGAATAGCTTATATAAGTAATCTTATCAATTTTGGCAATTGATATAATATTCAGCGATTAATCAATCATTCATTAGCTGTTGATAATATATTTGAAAAAAAACAATTTTGCAAATATTTGCATAAAATTTATTAATTAATTTTTGTGTAATATTAAATTTTCGAAATTCGAATACTTTAAATTGATAATAAATTCATGCATCATTTAATCAGATATCAATGCTCATTTGCAAAATTTTTATTAATTAATTTTGAATTTAAATTTTAATTTTGTTCACATATCGCATTTTCCAATTCTGATATTTTAAGTACGGAAGAAATACATTATATTATGAAAAAAATTATCAACAAGTGATAAAGTATTATACAATAAAAAAGAATTATTAATAAGTGATAAAGCATTATATTATTAAAAAAAAGAAAGCAAATTATCAATTAGTGATAAAATGAAAATTGCTATATCAGTATTAATCAAACTGAAATCTGTCTAATTAAATGAATAATCATTTATCTTAAGAATAATAATTTTTTAATAATTTTAAACTTCCTTACAAGATATTGTTTACATTATCGATAATCCGCAATACAGTTTATGATAATTATTGTATAAATTAATATATTACTAATTAATTGAATTTATTCCAGTAATTATAGACATAATTACTTGTATTGCATACTAAATTAATATATTACTAATTAATTGAGTTTATTCCAGTAATTATAGACATAATTACTTAAATTTTATACTAAATTAATTAATATATATACCAAATTTGTATAACAAATTTCGCATACATTTATATACAAAATGTATACCAAATATACCAATACTGTATACCAAATTAACTTACCAAAAAACCACTCCATATGAAAACTAAAAACAATGTAAAAAAATTAAAAAAAAGAAAACACAGTATAAAAATCACGATAAATCAAAAAAATAAAAATAATATTCTCCAACTCAAAAACAACAAAAAAAAAACCAAATTAAAACCAACATGAACCTTCTTACAACCATCAAAACCACACTGATAAGAATTTAACTTATCACCAAAAAAAAAAAATTCTTAAAAGAAAAAAAATGATAACAAAAAAAACCAAATTAAAACTCACATAAACCTTCTCACAACCATCAAAACCACACTAATAAAAATTTTACTTACACTCATAAGAACTTAGCTTATCACTAAAAAAAATTCCTTAAAAGAAAAAAAACCAAATTAAAACCAACATGAACCTTCTTACAACCATCAAAACCACACTGATAAGAATTTAACTTATCACCAAAAAAAAAATTCTTAAAAAAAAAATGATAACAAAAAAAGCCAAATTAAAACTCACATAAATCTTCTCACAACCATCAAAACCACACTAATAAAAAATTTACTTACACTCATAAGAACTTAGCTTATCACTAAAAAAAATTCCTTAAAAGAAAAAAAAACCAAATTAAAACCAACATGAACCTTCTTACATCTATCAAAACCACATTGATAAAAATTTAACATATCACCAAAAAAAATTCTTAAAAGAAAAAAAATGATAACAAAAAAACCAAATTAAAACTCACATAAACCTTCTCACAACCATCAAAACCACACTAATAAAAAATTTACTTACACTCATAAGAACTTAGCTTATCACCGAAAAAAATTCCTTAAAAGAAAAAAAAAACGATAACAAAAAAAAACTAAATTAAAACCAACATGAACCTTCTTACAACCATCAAAACCACACTGATAAGAATTTAACTTATCACCAAAAAAAAAAATCCTTAAAATGAACACAACAATAAAACTTAAAAAAAGAAAAAATTCATCAAAATAATGAAGTCCTAAATATTCATTCATATCACCTTCCTTTCATCGAACTAAACTAATATCAAATGTTTATAAACATTTGGATTGGAAATTGAAAATATTAGAATTATGCTCAAAGATCAAATAGCCAAGTTGAAATTAAAAGTGTAAACAATTCGATTAAAAATTAAAAACTTTCAGATAATTGCATTACAATTGATTATTACATTTCCATTTTAAATTCTCGAATACACGCCGAGCTAAATAAGAACTTTCGTCGAACTAAACTAATATCAAATGTTTATAAACATTGGAAATTGAAAATATTAGAATTATGCTCAATGATCAAATAGCCAAGTTGAAATTAAGAGTATAAACAATTCGATTAGAAAGTAGAAACTTGGTGATAATTGCATTATCAGTTTAAATTCTCGAATAAAGAAGATAAGAAATGATAATAAAAATATTTCATAGCCTATAAAAGAATTTATTTTGGACTTTTATGAAATATTTTTAGATTAATCAAAAAAAAAATTGTTTAGAAGATAGTATCTTTTTAAAATTTACTTTTTAATTTGTAAAAAGTTGTAAAGAAATTTTTGAAAAATTTTATTTCTAACATTCTTTTAAATGTATCTTGACACTGATAAGATTATATGCTGATAAGATGTGCTTATTTATTTGCTAGATTATGAGGAAAAATTTTGTGCTTTTCGAGAAAGAAAATTAGGAAATTTTATGCAAAATTTGCTTTTAATAGAAATGGCATAAATAATTTTGAGAAAATATTAAATCATTTACACACATATTTCTAGCGTTCTTTTAAATGTATCCTGATACTGATAAGATTGTATGCTGCTGATAAGATATGTTTATTTATTTGCTAAATTATGAGGAAAAATTGTGTGTCAATAAGCATTACTGATAATTTAAACGATATTACTGATAATTTAAATGATTTTTTTTTCGAGAAAGAAAATTAAGGAAATTTTATGCAAAAATTTGCTTTTAATAGAAATGGCATAAATAATTTTGAGAAAATATTGTAAATCATTTACACATCTTTAAACCGCCCGCGGACGGTCGGGCTAAAACCCGCGTCAAATTAAGCGCAATTACGACTCGTTTGACGTACAACTCTTCGTCATTAATTTTTTTTTTTTATGCAAAAAAATTGCTTTGAACACTCAAAATAAAAGTGATCAAAGAAAGTATCGAAATTAGATCATATTCTATGCTCAATGTATGATTGATTATCTTTTTATCAGTTATCTAACTTATTTGAAATTCATTATCAGTAAGCGTTACTGATAATTTAAATTTAATATAAAATAGGAGAAACAAATGCTTTTCGTCTCATTAGAAATCTAAATTATCATTTCCAAATAATTTTCCAATTATCATATTATAACTCAAAAATTGTTATATTTCATGCTATTGTAATTTATTAATGCTAGGGGAAAAAAAATTCTTAATTACAATTTTGGCTAATTATTTAATTACAATTTTGGCTAATTAAGGCTAATTATTCTGATTAATTATAATTTTGGCTAGTAAAATATATCGATATTAAATTATCAAAATTTTTAGTTCATAAAATACTAAGTAGTTAAATGTTAAAAATTAAGATAATCAATTAGCAAAGTTAAGAAATTTTAATTT
>SNRZ01000255.1:0-47761 GCA_008729115.1 Dirofilaria repens | reverse complement strand
CAACCTTTCTGTGGTAACTTCTGACATTACGTGATCATCACTTCTTTCTTTGACAACCTTCTGTGGTAACTTCTGATATCACGTGATCATCATTTCTTTGACAACCTTCTATGGTAACTTCTGATATTACGTGTATTCACATGATCATCACTTCTTTCTTTGACAACCTTCTGTGGTAACATCTGATATCACGTGATCATCACTTCTTTCTTTGACAACCTTCTATGATAACTTCTGATATCACTTTCATATATTTAGTATATTTTTCTATAACATCTCTTTTTGTGTGCTGTAGTGTAAAATTTTACATCTGGAGGAGCTGAATAATTTTTTTAATATTCTTTTCTTTGCTCAAATTTTCTTTTTTTCTTTGCTTTGATTAGATCTTTTTATGATATACCTTACAATCTATATCATATATCATATATTCATGCGATCATTTTTCTTTACGACGTCACTCTATAAGTGACTTCTCTTATCACATTACAGAAGCAGAAGCTACTCACATGTATCACTTACTCATGTGAATGTATCGGTGATACTTTTGTAATCTTCTGTCCTTTATGTTGATACTTTGATATTACGTGTATTCACATGATTTTTATTATGTGTATTCACATGATCATCACTTCTGATATTACGTGTATTCACATGATCATCACTTCTTTCTTTGACAACCTTCTGTGGTAACTTCTGACATTACGTGATCATCACTTCTTTCTTTGACAACCTGCTGTGGTAACTTCTGATATTACGTGTATTTGTAATCTTCTGTCCTTTATGTTGATATGTGAATTTATTTACTGATAATCTTTGTACTCCAATGTTTAAATTTGATTATATGCTAATTCTGCTGCGGTTTTTGAAGTCAACCATGGCTTCGATCTTTCTGTGATTTTTCTTTCTTTTTTTCAATTATCATATTCTTGTGATGTAAAAGAGATAAAAATGAGAACGAGAAATACCAAGAAAAAATTTTAAGAAATAAATGAAATAAAAATTTCGCTGTTTCTTGTCTGAAGATATCAATGATAGCATATTTTGCAGAATGATGACGAATCAGAAAGTGACCCGGAATTATGTGAACCACAGGTGAAACGGCGACGTCTTCTTAACAGTAGTGATAAAAAATCAAAGAAAGATGAAATATCGAATAAACTGGAAAAAGTAAGCAACGAAGATATCATACCATTTGCTGAAGACGAATACGAAAGTATCGATTGCAAAACGATGCCACAAACTGAGTTTGTTTTATTATTAAAATAAACATTTTTCTTCGATTAAATCGATAATTGTAATAATATTTAATTTTCTAAAAATGCATTGTATTAATGAATGAAATGTGTAAATTATTGATTAGTTATTGATTATTAATATTTTTTTTATTAGCTGAGCAAATAATTTTTATTTGTAGTATTAGTAATTTTAAAAGAAATAAAATTTTATTGATTGAATGAAATAGAATTATTAAAAAGCAAATGATAATGATAAAAATGGAATGTTTATGATAAAAATGGAATGATTATGATAAAAATGAAATGATTATTAAATTTAGGGAGGAACATTCATGGAAAAATGATGAAGAAATGAAATTAGATGAATCGACGACATCTTCATCAACAACAACAACAACAACAACGATAGCTAATAATTATACTATCACAATGCATCACCATAATCATTCCGATGCTGAGAATTCGTGGGATGATAATTTAAATAATTTTCAGGGAATGGATTCTCATTTATCGTAAATTTTATTCATTCAATTATTTTAATTGAATTTTTATTTATTTATACATCTCCATTGTTTTGTTTAATTTATTGACTCGTTGTTCTATAAGAAAATTTTATCACTTATTTTACAACTTTAAATTAATTTATCAATGTTTATCATTAACAGTCATAAAATTCTCATCCATTACTTATGACCTTCATTTATTCGAAATAACATAATTACGCGATAGAAATATCTATTCATAATCTTATGTCCATTGACTTTGACTTATCTATATTTTTCAATACTACAAAATTAAGTAATATGAAAAATCGTATGTCTGTGATCTGATCTTCCGGAGTTTGTACGAATCGCGGTAATATCGTATAGAAGCTCTATATGAGCATTAGAATCCTCTTGATTGAATCATTTCACTTTTCGTTAGCAATAAATTTCTTCATTGAATTTTTACACGTTTAGTAATTTCATATTTGGAAATAAATGAAATATTAGAGTATTTACTTTTAAGATTGTCATCTTCAACGAACATAGATGAAGAACGTCGACAGCGAATACAATATTCACCGGTAAAAAGTTTCTACAAGACGGTACCACTGGATGAAACTGGTATGCTTCTACAAAGTTCTTAATCATTTATATATGTGTTACTATTTTGTAACATGATAATATCTATGCAGTCTTGATCCAGTAGCTATCAGTAAAACTGATACCAACTGTTAAATTAATTTGATGATTAAATAGTTTTATCATGAAATATTCTTTTTCGAAAAAATGATATTTACTTAAGTATGCATATTTTTGATATCATTTGTTTTGCTTGAAGACATTCATTTTTCCAGGAAAAAACTCAATATTTACAAAGAAAAAAGAAAAACCGAAGATATAATTTTTAAAATAATTATGACAAAATAAATAAGCTACGATATATGTTGAAGGAGCCACAGATACGGAAATGCCACGGATATCAATGTCAGGTTGGCCTACTGGAAATTTAGGTTGCACAACAGATATGCATGTACTCACCGATTCCTTAATTGTAAATGCAGAAGAAGAACCTGAAATGGATTCCAGTGATGACATCAGGGTATGCTTATTAATAATGTATTTGAAAAATTTTATAAATTTCGTATAATTTATGAATAGGAAATAATTCTTACAAATTTGTATTGGAATTCATTTACAGGAAATACTATCGATGTTAAATGATGATGAGAATGGTAATCCAAAATGGGAAGGAACTGAACAGCAAGGTACTCAATGGCGTGAATTCAAATGTGGCAAAACTCGCTATCCATTATCTTTTAAGCGTAATTGGCTTCTTGGCTGTGTTGATAATAATGATAAGGTTTGGCTGCATCCAGTATTTACTGATAAAATTTAATCGTAAAATTTGTTATCATCATCCGTTTAGATAGCTGAGTATTGATAATAACTGGTAGCTTGTTAATTCTATTATTAATAGACGATGCACTGAGCTGAAAAGATTCGGCTCTTAGAATTGATTCGGTGAAAGAAATATATGATGACGCAGATGTTATAGGTTATTTTAATCTGTTAATTGTTTTGACTTAACTCGAGTGACGCTTTTCATATTTTTTAAAGTTAATTTAATAATTTATTTATTTACAGCATTCTTGCGATGCCTCCAGTGAAGAAAGCGATGATTTACCAACGGATCTGAATCCGATTATTGAATCCAAAACTACTACATCACCATCAGTTCTCGATGTGAGACTATCTTCTTTAAAAAGGCGACGCAAAGGGCGACTTAGCACATCTGATCATTTTCCATCTATGATGAAAATATCTAATGATGCATTTGGACAGGTAGATTTGTTAACGAATTGAAAAATTTGAATTACTACTGTTTTATCTTGTATATTTCATCGTGACTTCATCTGTTTGTTCAGAATTTTATCCTTCGTAGTTACCCTTGTTAAACTTTGTTATCCAGAATGCTCTTATTTATCTTGACCTTAAGATTGTTACGATATGTGATTTCGTTCAATCCTATTGTATATTGTTTTTTCTTTATTATCCTCCAAATTCAGTTGAAAATTTCTTTTATCTTTTTTATTCTTCAATTCTTAGTTTTCTTATTTCTCTTTTAAAATAAAAATGAAATTTCTAGAAGCAGCTAATATCTCTCTTCCTTTAATTCTTTCGAAATTTTAGTCTTTTTTCTTTCTTTATATTTTAGTTTATTTTCGTTTTTTATATTATTTGTATAGATTATGCAAATGAATTGTCTAGTATATTCTGCTCGTACTAAAATTATTAGCAATTTCAGGATATGGAAAATAGTATATGTTCACAAACATGGTCCGAAATACCTCATCTGAATGATGCAGTTACATCGTTGGATTCATTCCGTTTATCTTATACTGACTATTTGAGAACTGCACTTCGTAATAAACATCAGGTACGACGTAAATTACGTGCTCGACGTCTTCCACGATCTATGTCTGATGGCGAACATCTCGGATTGTTTATGGACAGTTAGTTATCTGCCTTCATTAATGATCAGATTTTTGATATAATTAATCGAAAATTGTGACGAGTCAAAAAATTTCAATTTCGATTTTTCTTTTTTGCTAGTAATTGCATTTTCGAGATAATTATTTCGAGTTTACATTTTTGGAATATTTACTTTTGCTTATTATTTCATTTCAGTAATTAAGGCTTAATAATTATTGGCTAGAGATTCACGTAATAAATGAACGTATTTTTTTAGCATCAGTCCATTCAGCTCCAGGTGCATCAGTATCATATTGGAATACCAATGTTTGTCGTGATAGTGATACCACAGGACCAGATCAGAGTGATGCTCAACCGTATGAATGGGATGATTACAGGGTTCATTATAGAAATCAATTAAATCTTATTACTAATATTCATTAATAATGGCAGCAGAATTAAGGTCGATTTACTGTCTTCGAGATCTACAATCATCATGTCATTTTATCCCTTTTACGAAATTATCTTGACTTTTGACCTGTATATAATTGATGTCTTATTATAATCGTAATCATATTTGCTATCCTATTCGTGACTAATTATTTAACAGTAATGTTTTAATTTTCAACGCGACAAATACCACTGTTTTCCCCGGTAATTTGAATTAATAACGATAAATCAGTATTTATAAATTATGATAAAAAAATCACTAAGTAATTATCACAAGATAAACATTTGATTAATGTACATATTTTTATCAGTCGTATTTAAGCAAACTTCATTCAAAAATTTTCCTTTATCTTTTCGTCAAATTTCTTAAACGAAATTCATTTACTTTTTTCCATATTTTCTTGCTTAAATAATTTAGTCAAAAAGTTCTTCATATTTTTGCATTCTTTCCTCCTTTCTTTCATCACTTATTTCATATAACCATCAAAACAAAGCAAAAACAATAATAATGAAATAATTTACGAAAAAAAAAACTCACTTGTCAAAACTAAAAACTCCAACAAATACAATACATACAGTAATATTACAGTAATAATAGCAAAATTAAAAACAATAAAAACGAGATGTAAAAAAAAAAAATGAAAATATGATATATAAAAACGACGAAATAACAGCAGTAATCATAATATACTAAAAATTATCCAAATATTAAATTGTTAGATATGTATTTTTCATCTTTGTAAATTTTAAATGAGTTTTGTAAATGAAATATGCGAGAATTTTATGAAATAAATTTTGATATGATATGAAAGTAATAACTTAATCAATGCTTTCCCGTCCAGAATGAATAGATAAGTTGAAGCAATTCGAAAAGTTGACAAATTTACTTGCTTAGATAGAATAATGGAATGATAAAAAATATTCGAATTACATATTTCCACAGATAATTGTAAGAAGTGTTGATACTTTAGATTTGTTGCTATTTTAGATTTATTGATAATTTGAGTAGATTTGTTGCTATTTTAGATTTATTGATAATTTGGGTAGATTTGTTGCTATTTTAGATTTATTGATAATTTGAGAAATCTAAATCAAATTAGGTGTTCTTTGGTTTCTCGTGATTTTGTTCTTGAGTATGCCTTGCATTTATTCTCGTAGAAAGTATAATGAAACAAAAATGAATAAATCTATATCTTAAATAAATTTTAAGACTTTTTGTTTTTAAATTTTCCGATTCATATGTAACATTTGAAGATTGTTTTAAAATGACCTTCATCTGATATAATCAGGTTATCACTACTGAAATTTAATAATAAATTCCGTTTTCCTCTCTTCTCTTACCTATTTAATCTTTCGTTTGTGATTAATTGCCATTTCAAATTTTCATTGTCATTTTACACTTATCATATCATCAACTGTTTAATCTTCCATTTGTCATTAAATATTTTTTCAAAATTTAATTATCATTTTACACTTATATGTAATTTAATATGGCATTATTAGATCAAGAAGGCAAATAAAGATACTCTTACTAATTATAAATAAATGATAGATTTGTTTGTTTTGTTTAATTTAATTTAAGAATATTTTAGCCTCCAGCAAAGGCGGAAGATGACTGGGATGATGATGATAATGATGATCGAGAAAATATATCAGTATTGACCATTGAAGATGATTTTCATATGCATCTTAGCAGCTCTCATTCATCATTTCCCAATTATTTATTACATTCGTCTAATCACCCATCTTGCATTACTGTAAGTTTCTTTTTTCTATGTCATAATCCACTTATCACTAAAATTATCACGGAGCATGATAATGAATAGAGTATTTTTTTATTTATCATTGATCTTTTAGATTTTTTCCCTTTTAATTTTAATCAAATAATTATTGTCTCCAATGCCATTAATTCTAGTATATCGATGATATACAGTAGTAATAATACGGATAATAATAATTAATTAATAATACACAGGCCATTAATTCCGGTGACAATGCGAATAAAGTAGTCAGCAGTTTTTACTTAATTTGTTAGTTTATCAATTTTTGTAAATCTGTTGATAATGCAGTATGATATTAATCAGATAGATCATCGATTTGCAGGATGAAAAGAAGACGCCGATACGTGAAAAAGCATCACGACCCGTCGCTACGGTTACAGGAAAATGTATCCGAAAAGATTCGGTTAGTTTATCCATCTGCCATATCCTTCAGATTCCATGTCATATCCATCAGATGAGATATCAGTACTTCTTCCTTAACATATATTTATTATAGTGTAATTAACAGATTAAACAGTCCGATTGTTGTAACAAGAGATCGTTGCTAGGTGATAATGGCTATATAAATGACTAAATGATCAATAATTAGAGCAAAAAGATAAATACATAAGTACAGCATTCTCGCCTTTATTTGTCACCTTTTCTTCAAATATCAGATTAAAGGGATCTTATTGATAACATTTATCATTGTTCGTTCAAACTTTTATCAAAATTGTATAATCATAACAAATTTCGTTTTGATTCATAAATTCTCATTTTGATTTAAAAGAAATAAAAAAAATCTATCTCTCGCAATAATGCTTTGTAATAAATTTCTTTTTTACCTTTTAATAATGAAAGGTAGCAGATTGATGAGAGTGTATTTGAGAAAAAAGTTGCAAAATACTTTTTTCTATAAAATTTCTAAATTTTTGTAATTAAACAAATTTTTTTTTTAGTTTTGAGAAGAAATGTTGCAAAATGTATTTTTCTGTTTTACAAAATGTTTAAAATTTTGCAATGTTTAATTCCATTGTGTCATTTATATTATGGTATGGTATGGTATGGTATGGTATTATAGTTTTGTAATGAATTGATTTTTAATCGCCTATCGCCATCCTTTTTTCCTTTCTAATACATTCTTCGATTGTGAACTTTAACTTTCCATTTCATGCATTCATTTCTTACCGTTTCTATTGACATTCAACCCTTTCGAGATTGATGAAATTTCATCGTCTCTTTTAGAAGAGAAAAGAAGAAGCAAATTTTCACTTTTCCTTCTTTTTAAAATAAATTTTCTTTTTTTTTTTTTGCAGGATATTAGTGTGAATGATAAGTTGGAATTAGTCAAAGCAAGAACAATACCATTAATATCAAAATTATTGAACACATCGAAATCTCGACATTTCTCAGAATCTGATTTGGAAAATATTTTGACGTCAAGTAACGAGAATCGAAATCGAAATAATAGTAGCGAATATATTCCATCATTTCCACTCGCATCTCTATCTCAACAATCATTACTACCTACTATTTTATCGAAAATTGAGAAATTTGCATCCTCGTTAAAATTAATTCATCATGATGACAGTGGTCTTGATTCGTCGTTCTCGACGCTATCATCGATCAGATCGTTGGGTGATGTTGTTAGCACTCTTAAAATATTCAACGTATTTTTTTTTTTCTTTTTTCATAATATTAAATCTACATTATATCAATGTGTCAGATGAATCATTTGACATAATGATTACAGATGAAAATGAGAGAGATTTAGAAAAACTAAATTGATAATTTAAAGATTAAGGTTGAAGAGAAAAGATAATTTTAAATCTTTGAAGATTATTCTAGATGTGATAAGATTGACTTGAATTGAAAGCAATCAGATTATCTTGGATAATCTACCATGCATCATAGATTACCGTAATGTATCTTCATACTTCATGGGTTACTGTATTATATATATTTGTTTGGGTTGTCCTTCTTTCATTATTATAAAAGTGATATTTTGAAGGATATGGAATTGAAAACTAAAATACAATTTTCAGGATATTCATGAACGATTGCTAGAAGAACAAGAGGAATTACAGAGTTTGTTAAGTTCGGATTCATTTTCTGGTGATTTATCAAGTTTGTTAGAAGAATTTGAACCACTCTGCCGAGGATACAAAGAAGCTGTGGAACGAGTGGAACAATTAATGGCACAAATTGAAGATATTCGAGATAAATGGAATGACTGGGCCGAAACACAACGAATTATACAAATGATAATGGGAACTATTGAAAGTGATCTATCGGATCTTCGTAAAGGAATTGATAATTCTGAAGTGAGTGTGATAATATTTATTATTATTAAGATACAGAGATTTTTTTTAATTATTTATTTATATTTTATTTCCAAATTTCTATCCTAAAGTTTCACTGATCAATAGCTTAAGCCAATTCCCAAAGTTTTTTTTTTTTTTCTGTGTAAAGGCTTTAGGTACCAATTGCTAATGAAATTTAAACTATTGAAAGTTTTCCTAAATTTCAATAACTTATTTTGCATTTTATTTTTGATATATGATTATGCCTTTTTCGAAATTCTATCACAAAAATCAGTAGCATAAGCTAATTATCAAAAATTTTGATGTAAGCAAATCCAATATGCCAACTGCTCATGAAATCCAAACATTAAGAATTATGATAAGTTTATTGTTATCGAGAATGGCCTTTTTTCAGAATTGAAATAGCTTTAAAAATTTTCAAGATTTGGAATAAAATTTGAAATTTTATTCTATCATGACAACTAAGAGATATCTTGTGATGCTATTCGAATATTGAAATACATCAAATAGAGTTATTCCAAATCTTGTTTCTATTTTCCATTGATAATTGTCGTGATTAATTATCATAGATGTTTCCCTTATCAATATTATCATTTTAGCAAATATGTTCCGAACTGGAATTATGTCAGGAACGAATGAATCGTTTAGAAACAGCATGCAATTACCTGAGTTGTAATTTAGCATCACTTCATCATCGTTCTTCCACTCAACAACCACCTCCGTTTGATTTTGCTTCTGAACTTGCTCTATATTCTAATGCACTCATACAATTAAAAACCAGGTCTGTTTCATTTCAATTTACCATGAAATATTGAATAATTAGAATTGTAGAACTATAGTATTGAAAATATAAATTAAATTGATTATTTAATTTGAAATATCAGTGATGAGATTTCTCGAATATTATCAGTCATAATTGGCTAGTTTAAATAATACATCATTAGTGGACTTATAATATTATTGCAGTAATTACTTTCAGTATTGTTGTAATTAATTACTTTAATAAATTATTGTTGCAGATTTGAGAAGGAAATGGGTCACGCAAAAAGTACTGATAAAGCAACACTGGTACGTAGCAGAAAGCGGGTGTATTTGAAAGATGACGTAAAAACAACGTTACGTTTAGGACAGAATAACTCCATGAATGTTTCCCATATCAGTTGGCCAATTAAAATGCTTTTTATGGTTGCTGTAATAGCAGCATTTATAGCCTGGTTTGCTACATCATCTCTTGTACCTTGGCGAACAACTTTAGGACCACATTTGGATTATGTTGATGGTCCACCACCTCTTTAACATTCCTTTTCCTTATAATTTAAATTGAACTGATAAATGATATTTTTTCGGCAAATCGAAAATTATATATTTTTTATAAAATCATTTCAGGAAAAGTTGAAAGGTTATGGAACTTTAAAGTACTAACTGTTATCAGTACTTAAGAGCTCCATCACTTCTTCAGCATTCCATCAAGTCATGTTATTTATTATAATTAGGAAGACGAATTGAAACTAAAATATTTCCAAACGAATAATTAATTGTTAATTAGATGTAAATATTTTTATTTGAATTAATCACTACAGAAGTTTTCATTTTATCTTTAACTAATCATTTATCTTCAATCAGTTGTTATTATTTTTCCCACATGCAGGTGCAGTTATGGTGCCTAATTATAATGCAATTTATTGCTTATAACTACTAGTGTTATTTACAAACTGTAAGCAATTCTGGTATATGGAAGATAATTAATGAAGCATGCATTAATTATTTTAACTTTAAACACTATCATTCGTAGTTTTCCTTTATATCTTTGTAAATATCACCTCATCACTAATATTATTCTACCATCTATAGTTATCACTATTATAAATTTGTTATTGTTATCATCAAATTTTGTTATCATACTGATCGCTGAGCGTATTTATCGATTGGTTTGCAAAAATCTTTCATGCATTCAGATTTGATCATTTCATTCAAGTTAATTCTTCAAAATATTAGAAATATTCTATTCAAAATACTCCTGAGCGATCTCTCAAATATAATTGCATTTTTTTCTCCATCTACCTACTTTTTTTTTTTTTTTTTTTTTTTTTGTTAAGGTTTATAGCATTGTATTGTTAAAACTGTTGAACGAATAATTTCAATAATTCTTTGAGATAAGGTAAGAAGAAGTATTCATATTAAATTTTGTATATAATTCTCGAGTTCTTATAAAATTAATCTTTCGAGCATTAGTGGAATTCTTGTCATATTTTATTGATCAGAATAATGCAATGTCCAGGTATTATTTATTGCCTTTCGTTACTTCATAATTCCCAAATTTGCATATATTTTTTATTGAAGAATTTGAATTTTTGAAAAAATGGGCAATGATGCACACTATTTGAAGTAAGAGACTAATATATAAGTGTTAGTCTCTTACTAATATATAAGTATTAGTCTCTTACTAATATATAAGTATTAGTCTCTTACTAATATATAAGTATTAGTCTCTTACTAATATATAAGTATTAGGATCTCGAGGAATTTTGAAATTTTTCAAAATATCAGAACAACAACATATAATTACTTTCATTTAAAAAATTAATGAAATAAATAATTAAGAACATGATATCGATTCCTTCCTTACATGATGATATGTTATGTGGAATTGATATCAAGGAAGTCTTTTAATTGAGTTACCTGTCTAATTACAAATCTCGATAAATTATATTATTTGCAAGTGTTTATCAAAACAGTGCAAGATTTCTATGATCTTTTTTTTCTTTTCAAATCGTTAACTTTTGTCCTACTTTCTTTTTAGACTTTTGTCTATTGTTCCTTTGATAATATAAATTAATTATGCAATTATAATGTAATAAGTATGTCCTCTATCAATAATATACTGAGAGTTAATACATGAATGACAAAGTTTCTTACCTGGACAATTAGGCTTCATTCCGTACTTAACATTGAAGCAATAAATTTCAACTGTTCATAAAATCTTATTCATCAATGAGATTAAAATAAAATGAAAATTTTATATAATTTTTAGATGGGAGGAAGAATTGTTGTTGTTTGTTTTGAAAATAACTCAATAAGATATTTGATTAGGTTAGAATATATATATATATTAGAATATATTACGAAAGGAAACATTATGAAGTGAAGAGAGGATTCAGCAAAAAAAAAATATTATGAGGAGTCAGTTATTATAACGAAAGTTATCATTATCACTGTTGAAACTCAGTTGTTACTGATTCGAATTGATAATCTTCAATTTTTGCATAAATCAGTGAATAATGGGAAGAGCAATAAAAGAGAAACAAATCTTGTTGAAAAGAAAAGATATATTTAAATTAGTTGAAAATCATTCGATACATGATTTCACCATAAATTAGTAAAAAATATTGGCAAAATTTTCATGGAGAGGAAGTTAGATTTTTATTCAGCAATCGTTAAATGATTACTGAATAATTCAGAAGCAGTAAATCAGACCCATTACTGAATAATTCAGAAGCAGTAAATCAGACCCATTACTGAATAATTCAGAAGCAGTAAATCAGACCCATTACTGAATAATTCAGAAGCAGTAAATCAGACCCATTACTGAATAATTCAGAAGCAGTAAATCAGACCCATTACTGAATAATTCAGAAGCAGTAAATCAGACTCAAAATATGATATATCCTAAAATTACATGAACGAATTCTAGAGGGAAAAATCGAAAAATGAGAGGAATAATCCGGAAATGCGCAATATTTCATTCGAAATGAAAATTTCCAATGAAATTTCACAAACATGCAGAATGGATTTAAAGAAAAAAAAAACAATTTCTTACTAAAAAAAAAAAACATTATTAAAATTATTTATCCTGCGATCTGGATGACAAATTAAAGTAATTACTGTCGGTAATTGCTTAAAAATATAAATTAAAGTGAAATTTGATGTATATTTCAAATCATCCGCGTGAAAATAAATGTGCAAGTTTTTGCATGCAGATAGCAGCTTATGAGTTTTTTACCTTGATCGCAAATATATGATATATTCGCAGCAATTTTTAGTATCAAATAGGTAAGACAAGTCGAGGTAAACTTTGTAGAAAAAAGTAATGAGAATAATTCAAAACTATGAAGTCTATTACTGTAAATGAGGACATTTAAATAAAATTATTTGTCCACTAGTTGACAAAGTTAACTTATCGAATCAAAAATGCTTCGTGTGGATGTTATCTAATAAAACGTGGA
The DNA here is from genome assembly GCA_008729115.1 of Dirofilaria repens. Classification (NCBI taxonomy): domain Eukaryota; kingdom Metazoa; phylum Nematoda; class Chromadorea; order Rhabditida; family Onchocercidae; genus Dirofilaria; species Dirofilaria repens. Next base: position 34,812 of record SNRZ01000255.1, on the reverse strand, counting down.
GTAACCAGGTTACGATTTCATAAGATGAGGTTAAAGATCATAATTATTGCATAAGTTCAAGTTGAATAGTAATTTTGAAGCATGAACTTTGAACTCATACTCTTCTAAAATTAAACTTATGCTTGGTTTGAAGTATAATCACCATATCACTGAGTTCAGGCTATGGATTATGGATTATTTGATTTAGCTTTAAACTTGCGAGTCTGCTTTTAAAATAAAGCTTAAAATTTACCTCAGTGATGAATCTATTTTCAATTCATTACTTAATTGAGGTGTCAAAATCCAGTCGGTATTCGTTAAAATTTAAGATCAGGTTTTGATCAGTAACATGAACTATTTTTTTCACTCAATTTCATTCTTAGGCATTTTATCGATAAGAAGATAACAAAATTTGGAAAAAAAATTCTATAAACAAGCACTTAAATGCTAATTAAATACGAAAAAAGTGTAAACAAAAAAGGTTTTACTTAAAACAGTGTTATCAGTACTATCAGTGCATATATCATATGTATTTGATATACTTGATACCTGCTCTATATTTGTCACCTTTCATATGTTTATATCCTCCGGTCTCCGTGCTATTATTATTATTCTACAGACGCAATATTTATCAAAAATAGCTGCTTCAAATTCTAAATTGCAATTGTAATTTTTATCTTCCGAATATGATAAAAACAGTAATGATAAATGATAACTTAATTTATCTGTTTTACTTCACATCTTATATTGCGGAACACTCGATCATTTCAATGATTTCAATGGTTCATCAATTTAGAGTTTGTTAATTGAATTGAATAATCGAATTTAATTAATATTGTTCAAATGAAAGACAAACTCCAGCATATAAATTTCAAAATAATTTATTAGACGAATCATGATATTTGTTATAACTATACAGAGAAGAATTTATTGAAAATAATTTGACGAACAATTAATTCAATAAAATTCATGTATGATAATTAAGCCAATAATTACTGATTCACTTCGATAATTTATGTTTTTCATTTCGATTACATCCATCTGAAGTATATTTTCTTTCTCGATGATATCCATCTGAAATTTATTTCGTTCTTAAGATGGTGATGTCCATCCGAAATATCTGTACTATAAATAATTTTCCAACTATTTGTTCTAATGCATTCTTTTATGATTTTATAGTTGCACACCAAATTATATTTTTTTGAAAGCTAATATTCATATATTAGTTTCTAAAAAAAGTAATTAATTCATCTATTAATTAAAACATTTTTCATCTTTAAATACACCACACCAATATTTTCTTTCTTTTTTTTGAAGTTCATCAAAATATATTATCGTCATTTTACTTTAAAGATTAGATAATTATCACTATTTTTCTATATGATAAGATTTTCAAACATCAGTTTTTGTAAAATATTAATCACAACAAAAAAAGAATATGCATTATTATAAAAATATTTCGAATTAAAACTGATAAATTGTTTTTATTTATCACTTTTAATTCGCCTTGCACTTATAATTTAATATTTACAATATTTTTTTTTTGCAAATAATTCAAATAATTTCCATTAATTTTTATCAAATGATAAGTGATAATTTTTTATGCAATGTATTTAAAATTTATGAATTTAAAATTTTGCTTTATCATGCTTTGTTAAAAATTATCCCCATAAGTATCTTTGCCGTATTCTCGAGATAATTGATACAATCATTTTTTATGATTCTTATTTCATTGTATAATGTTGGAGATAAGAGATTTTGTATGATTGATTACTTTTCCATTGCTAACATCGGGAATTTACTAAAAAATATTTGTAATCAGTATGGCAGATAGAAGGGAATTTTCTTTTAAAACAAAAAAAAATTAAAGAAGACAAAGTTTCTTGTTTTTATACATATGAAGAGAGAGAGAGAGAGAGAGTGATTAAATATAATACAATCAATGCGTCTACTTAGTTATTAGCTGAGCTATTTGATTGATCTTTGCTTATCATTTAACACAAAAAAAATCGTCTTAAATTCAAGAAATATCAAATTTAAAAAAGAAAGAAATTCCTCATTTCAACAATTATACATTCATTGAAAATTAAGCAAAATTTGATTTCAAAAATAAATATATAAATTATGATTTAAATGAATTTGATTCATAAGTTATATAAATAAATTTATCAACAATGAACAATTAATCTTACATGAGATAGTACACATTTCAAAAAAAGCGATCATATCACATCTAATTCGTAATCAATTACCTGAATACCTGAATCACTCTTTCCTACGATTTTTCCATACCTGCGGATTTATCTTTGACTACACCTCTTCAAGATCGATACTTAAAATCTTTTTTTAAGCAATTCAGAAAGTTATCATTATCTCCATTGGCAATAATGACACATTAATATTAATCTAATATTCGAAATCGAAATTCTAGCTAACATTGAAGCAGGTGTAGATAAAAGAGATGGAAATGATAGAAGCATTTGAGAAGTTTGAGAATATAAAAAATATAGGCGCTTATCACTGAGCTAGAGGGCGAAATTTGAAATTTATCTTTCGTGAACTTTGCTCTTCTCTTTAAACAGAAATGAAATAAAATTAAATAATTAAATTTAGACATTGTTCCCTCCACGAGAAATGATGATAATTAGCTATGTTTAATGCATTAAATTATAAATATCATGAAAGATTATCAATTTGAAATACTTTAAAAAATATATCAAAAGACACCTATTACGGTGATAATATCAACTGCTGCTTTGTAAAATTTTCTACAGCATAAAATATATCAGTATTTGAATAATAATTCTTCATCTGTAAAAGAAACCAATACAATTAAGAAATTCGAGACAATTTCAAAATATTATCTGTCGAATATTTAAAATTAAATTTCTAACTAAATTTAATTTTAAATTAATTTTAATTTAACTTTAAATTAAATTTAATTGAGCTGCTAACAAGTCGATAATTAATATGGTAAAAACGATTTGAATACACTTAATATTCTGCATCTTCCTATCATTTGATATTTAAATTTTTCTAAACATTGAGAATATTCCAGAATCATTGTTCTTGCTTTTGAACATTTCAATATGCCGTAATTAAGTATTGATAAAAATTATGATCTGTTAATGGCATTGATAATAATGGTAATGATAACAAGTCTATTATTTGATGCATTAAATTCAAGTACAATAAATGTTGAGGAAATTTGATTTTATTCCTAAATGCAACTTAAAAATTACCTTATTTTGAAAAAATTTATCGCATTTAAATATTTAAAAATGTCTATATTTACACTAGAACTATTATTATTTTCTATTATTATTACTATCGGTATTATTATCATTATTATTATTATTATCATCATTGTTATTATTATCAGAAAGATAATGATATATGTTTGAGAGAATTAATATTAATTTTGATATTATCAAATATTTTTTTAACAATAATTTATAATTATTTTTTAAATGATGATGCTAGCTGATCTTAGTATAGAAATTATTCAAGCATACATAAAATGGATAAAAACAGTGATATATTTGAAATGAATATTGCTAATATAGTATTTTACAATTCATCTGATAATTATTCGAAAGAGCCATAAGTGATTTGGTGATATAACCTAATAAATGATCTAAGATTGGCTTTTGCAAAATTTTTAATTGGGTCAAATGTCAAGATTGAGTAGGTAAATTAAGAAGCATATAAATTATCATCAAATTAATTCTTAAACTCTGTGCTTTTCCATTTTAAAAGTAACAAACAAAGAAAATGTCAAATATAATTTTGAGAAAAAGTAATATATTTAAAAAATTTTTGTGGTTGATCACAATTTGAAAACTTTTTAATTGTATTACTTTTTTCAAAAGTTCATATTAATCGAATTGTCATGGGAAAAATAATATTTGACGAATTATCACTCATAAATAATAGCTGATAAAAGTTTTACTGATTGCTGAAGAATTTATTTTATCATATATATTATAAAGCAGTGATTATCAAAGAATATTATCGATAAAGCCGTCGATCATTACGCTGTTCTTTTTTGATATTTAGTTTGGAAAAATTAGAAAAAATTTATCGGAAATTTGATTGAGATTATTGTTTAATAGGGATTAAGATAGGATATAGAAGAATGGACGGATGGTATTGATTTGAATGAAATGAAAATGCAAAATCTTCGATGATAATTTCTTAACAAAATGGATGGTCCTAATTGTTAATATAATTTGCAAAATGATAATCATAACACAAAGATTTTAATTATCAGCTTGGAAAATCGTTTACACAACATTTCAAACAATCACATAAACTTAGTTAGTAGATCAGAAGATGAGAGGACATCAGAACAAAGTCTTGATGTTTTATAACAAAATATTTCCATAAAACAAACTCTCGACATTATTCATATTTTATTTCGATATACTTATATTTTATTTCAATTATTTATATTTCATTTCGATTATATTATATAAAAATATTACGGTTATTCGATCAAAAACATTACAGTAACAAAATTATTTTATCTCATTTAATTGGATATTAATTATCAGAATAATCATTGTGACATTTAACAACAGTTGATTTCTGATTTCATCACATCAATAAAAATGATTTGAGGAAGCAAATGATTTTGCAAGATATTTCTAGCTGTCATCAATGCGTTACTTTTTCCCATGTCAGGAAATGGAGAAGAAAAAATGATGGATTGATCTTATCTTTGTCTTTATGTTAAGCGGAAAGAAATATGACTCGTTGTTTAGTTTTCTGATATTAATGAGTTAACTAAGAATTTGGGAAATATCATTATAATATAAACTAAAGAAAAATGCTTTTTTATAACCTTATTTGCAATTAATTAAAGCAACTAATAATGATTGTTGACAACTAGTATCATCATAATTCGAACTTCTTAATTGATAAGACAATGATGATTGATATAATAATGACTTATAACTGATAATTAGGCTTTTGTAAATTCCTATATGTAAATGAAAGTATTTTCAATAATTTTTAAATTTTTAATCAAAATTTGCTGCAAGAATCTAATCTGATAAGTTCAACTTCATAATCGATAAAATTGGACTCAAAATCAAAAATCAATAGAATGGAAAATAGACTTTAAATTTCCTAAATTCAAACTTAAACACTATCAGAAACTATTCGAGAATGGAGTGAAGATGAATGAATCAATTTCCTACTTATTTTATATATCTGTTAATAATATTTATATTTGTATATATTTGTTGTTGTGGTAGTGGACTATTTTGTCCTGTGATTATCTCTTATCAGTATGATATATTAATAAATATTCTTATTGATGATTAATTCATAGAGTTTCTAGAATGATATTGATTAATTTTGTTGTTAAGAATAAGTTGAAGACAGGAGGTACGGAAGCATACCACAATATCAACTAACCGAAATCTAAATCGAGTTGTAAACAATTTAGCATATGGTTAGCTTGTCTATAAGCATGTAGAAGATGGTCTATCTTTTACTTATCATATGATAAAAAAATTATCATATTATCTTCTGTGATCAATTTTTTTTCAAAAGTTAAGAACGAATTGCAATAATTTTAAATGAAATATTTAACAATATTTGTGTTTGCTCCTTTTTTTATCGCAATAATTAACTGCTTCTACCAATCGATCAATCTGCTTCTACCAATCGATCAATCTGCTTCTACAAATCGATCAATCTGCTTCTACCAATCGATCAATATGGTATTTTATGACATTTAAAATTTTCTAAGAATTTGTCCTTATAATATTAATGAAAAGGAATTTTTGTAATGCTCTCATCGTCAGCATATTCTTGTTCGCCAATTCTTGCTTACCTCAGATCGATTATTTCACCTGAAAATATATGAAAGATTACGGACAATCTTTAGCATCTTCGAAAATATAGTTAAAAAGATATATTCAATAAATTTTCATAATATTTTGTTACATTTTACTTCAATTCTTAATTCTTTGGCCTATTTGAAATTTAAATAATTAGCCAAGAAATGAATGAAGCTATTTGAATTGCAATAAGTGTACGATAATTTTATTTCATATAGAAATATATGAAAAATATTTATTAAATTAAATAATAAATTTGAAAAATTATGATTTTCTAAAATTGCCAATGAAACATTTCATAAATTTTTAATGCTAATTTTTTTGGGAAATTAATTAGTAAAAATTATTAATTTCCTAACTAACAATCTGTTATTAAGTGCCAAGAAAAAATAAACGAATATGATAGATATTTTTTCAAAAATTATTGTTGTATTTTCTTTCTTCGAAGAAAAAAGAAAAATTGTCAACTGAAGAATACATATGCATATTATGGCGATCACTTAATCTTTGATTAACAATAAAAAATATCTGAACTCGAACTACCTGAATTATCATCATTGACGAGATTTCGAGAGCATTTTATTGAACAAAAACTGTTGACGAGATTTCGAGATCATTTTATTGGACAACAACTATGGAATAATGTGTTCGCATTGTAATGCTATGATTTTACAATGTAACATGAAATTTGTGCAATCTTTAAAAAAATGCTATTTTTATTAACTTTTCGATTATTAATGTTAAAGTTATAATTTTTACATTAGAAAAAAAAACAAAAACAAATATTCAATTTTTCTCAAATTGTTTCCTAAAATTCCTTAGAATTAGTTATTTATAAAGTGATATCTCGAAAGGACACTATCAAAATTTATGGCATACTTAATAAACATCTGCTTCCTGTTATTTTGCATTATTGAATAATAATCTGAAACAAATGTCTATTATAATAATTATATGATTATCGATTGAGGAATAATTAGTGCAGTGGTTGACCTCTAGGATATAATTACACATGTCCAATTGTCCAGTTATTTAATATCTTATTCAAATATAATCACTCAAATGCTTGAAATATTCTGATACTTGAGGCATCAATCATCTTAACTAACATATATATATATATATATATATTTTAATGCTCCAAATTTTTCCATTTTAACGAAGAAATTTTGTTGAAACAAAAATTTGAAATCGGAATTTAATTTAAAATATAATTTGATTATTTGTATACTATAAAGTTGAGATAAGAATGCTTGCTTGGTAGATGGAAGTTTGGAGTTGCTAGTTGGCAATCATTTGTAAGTGGTCAGAGATCAGGGGTCATCAATCCGATACTTTTGTTGCAAGAAGAGGATGATAATGATGGTGATGATGATAATGGTGATGATGATGATAAATTCCAACTATTCCATTTAGCTTCACTTTAAGGGTAACAACCTGTTGCAATTGGTCTGATGATCTATCTATCTCAGTACATTTCAATCGCTGAAATTTCAATCGCAAGCTTCATTTCATACTATAAATTTCATTCTTTTTTTTCCTCTTCTTTACTACTTCAGTATCATATCTTATCTTAATTAAATTTTTATCAGTAAATTATTATTACAATTTATTGATATTTTTTTTATCATTATAGCTGATCTTTAAATTTCTCTTCGTAATTTCATGTGATTACTTTTTCTCAATGAATGAAAAAAAAATTATGCAAAATAAAACTCTTATCTATATCATTGTTTCCAGATTATTTATTATATATGTTATTTGATTAAACTAGTTAATATCAAAATTCATTAACTGTATTGTTCGATTAAATTAATTAATATCAAATTCATTAACATCATTACTTACTGTTTTTATATATTCTAAAAGTTATACATTCAATATCATTAGTAATTCTCATTTAATTAATTTTCTTTAATGTTATTTTTTTATAAAATTTTTCACAGATTTTATATAAAATTTCCTATAAAATCCTCTTCCATATGAAGATTTTGTTGCGATGTTTCATATAATAATAATTAATAAAATATAAAAATGGACTGAGACATATTGATTATCAATTTATCAATTAAACTAAATCACTTATTGACCATATGCTTCGAAACATTGGACATAATCTTATCACTGGACAAATAAACTAATTTGGATATCTTTTAGAGAAAAATTTAAGAGATACTTGATATATTGTAATTATTATTAAATGCATATTTGATAACAACAGTGTTTTAATTAATTAATTAATTAATTTCTCCAAAGAAATTCTCACTATATAACATTTTAAACTTATTCGTATTGAGTTAATATAAAAGTTCCTTATATCTTTTATATATTTATTTGATTCTGATATAAGAATTCTGATATTACTACCAAAGAAATCATTTTTATCATGAATAGAGCTTATTTCTACTCCAAAATTTTAAATTTTTTTAATCAATCAATTAATCATCTGTGGTGACATTAAAGGTTAATTGAAGATTATTTTTATCCTGCACCTTTTTGCAAGCATAGGTTAGTCTTATTTAAGATTGCCAAATTGTTTGCTGCATGCTAAGGCAATACTGATAACATAGTAAAGAAGAGGAGAGTGGGAAATTTTATTTTTTGCTTATCCTTATTTCATTTATCATTTTGTTTACTCCATTTTGAAAAAATTCGTATTATTTGAAATTAATTTGTAATCCTCATTTTTGAACATTTTCAATTAGGAATTCTAAATTAGTCTGAAGCATTGATAATGAAAGAATGAACGTCTTGTAGCAATTAGCTTATCAGTACTTTAACAGTTTAACGAATATCGAAGCATGCATATATCGAAATTAATCGACGTACTGATTAACGAATATCGAAATTAATCAATGTACTGTAATTAAATTCATTTAATTTGTACGATATTAGCCAAATATTTTGGCGAAAAGCTATATTAATATATACTGTGGAAAAATATATTACCATTATGATTCCCCTAGGATTATTAGCATTATCAGTAAATTATCATACAGTTAAGCGTAACTAAACAAAGATAAGTTTGTTAACGGATGCCAATGCTTCTTTAAAACACCACGATCGGACGGCTCTTCCGCTTTAACCAATGCCGTTTCTTTCGGCAATTAATCTTCGCACTTACCCGACGGTTAAGCTTTTTTTTTTTTCAACAATTTTCTTCATTCCTTTCAACTTTTTACAATTGTCTGTCCTATTGATTCCATTGCACAATTCAGTAAAAATTTAGTGCTTAAATTTGAAACATTTTCAGGCAACAATTAGATTAATCTATTCTTTTGTTTCACTTTCTTATCAGTCACTATAAGCAAGTGACTAATAAATGCCAATGATTAATAAATGATAATGATCGATGATAAACCATTGATATCGTTGTCTCACTTACGGATGTTAATCATTTATTGCCTAGTCATTAAAAATAAGCATAAGGGGAGTTTATAGCATCTAATAATAATTTTTTTTTCGAACTTTTTTAACTGACTTGATATCTTTAGATTATTTAACTTTTTTTTTAAAATCTTTTTAAACTAATTTGATATCTTTGGCCATTTAAAATTTTAAGGAACTAATTAATGATTAAATTCTTTTCTTGCTTATAGTGATTGATAAGGAAGTGAAATAAAAGAATAGGTTAATTTAATTGTGCCCGAATTTTTATAATAATTAAAATACTTAAATACAATTTATAAAATTATTATTAAATTTAAAACTAAAATTAAAAATATGATTTTTGGAATTGCTGAAATTGCAATTATGCAAATAAGACATAATAAATAAATAAAACTACGCTATTTTTTTCTTTAATTCAAAACTGATTATTTAAAATAAATGATATATTTAAAGCATTGTAATTTAGCAATTTTATTTATATTTTTCATTATCTTTTATTATTTCTTTTTTCTTTCAAAAATAAAATAATAAAAATAAATACCAATTTTATTAATCGCTTTGGACCAAATAAAACCTATCAGTAGCATAAACTGCTATTTCCATTTCCGATTATTGTTGCATTTTTTTCTGTCACTACTTAATTACAAAAGTAATAGTAAGCATTAGCTACCGTATCATATAATCATCTTATATAACTTGTCCATCCAAACAAAAATACTAATTTTATCCAAAATTCCATTATTTTATTCTCGAATTAATTTCGGATCGATAAAACTGCTAATTATCATTTTTTATCTGTGCTATTTTATTGCTAGTGAAAATCTGAAATTTACAGAAATCTTTGAAGATTTTATATTCTTACAAGAAAATACATTTTTCTTTTTTACCGTGAAATTATTGAAAAAATTATTTAATTGAAAAATAAATCCTTTCATATCCACTGCAAACATTTTATATAAATATGTGAGTGTATGCATATACGTCTAACAAGCAGTACCAGTTTCATTGCTTCAAAAAAAAAGATTCGAGAATTGAAAAAGTTGCTTATTTCTTCAGCAATAATTCATCAATTTTTAAAATATCTCTTATTATAGTGAATGGTTGACAAAAATTCAGCATTTATAATATATATATATATATATCGGCAATATTTTCTCATAAAAAATTCCCGAATAATCTTCTAAAACAAATATTGTTTAAAAAGAAAAATGTGCCGCATATTTGTCATATAAAAGTTTTGCTATATTTTAATCCAATTTTCATTTTATATTGTTCCTTAATTTTGTTTTTGCTATATTAATATATTTTAAATCAATTTTAAATCAATTTTCTTTGCTATATTAATATACATAAAATATATTTTAAATTAATTTTCGTTTTATATTGTACCTTAATTTAATTCCTGTCCATAGTACAATAAATATCTGAAGATTATTGTGAAAATCGTATAATCAAAATATATGAATTATTTTTATTTCTCATTTTTCGATTAATTTATCGATTTTAAAATATTGCCATTAACCGATGATTAAAGTATTATTTTTTAATTTAAGCAATTATTTTTTATTTCAATTTAGCAATTCAAGTTCTTATTGGATTAGTTATTTTATTTTTTAAATGTGCCATTCTTCATTGCCAAGTGAAATACGGAAAAATTTTTTGAATTTTATTTCTATAATTTTTGGTTAATTTGTATAGGTGAAAAATCGGGAAAAAAAATGCGGCTGCTATATTGGTTAGCAGCCGTTGTGTGCTGCATTCCGGTAGCGATTGAAGCATGGAATATCCCCACATTTTTCTCCACAAAACAGGTATACGATCATCATTATCGTCACACATATATTACCATATTTGCTTTTTAAAAATTACAAATTATATATACATTTCAAAGATTTTAATTATTTAATAGGATAAACGCTTCCTTTAAATTTGCATTGATTTATAAGTAGTGAAGTAATCATTGGAATATTTCTTGACTAAACAAGAATTTATGTTTAAGAAGTTATGATTGATATGATTAGCATTGATATGTTATAATTAATTTATCACTTTACAAATTGATTAATTGTAAAAGAAGAAATAGTGATTTAGAACTTCAAAAGATTTAGAAACAAACAATTAAGTATGAAGATCACTATCTTTTATTACATTTCCTGTAGCGATTTGATTTTCATCCTTTTTTAGGAGATGAAAGAAATAAGTTTATATCCGGGATCACCACGAGAAGCTGATCCAGCATTATTGAGGCGTAGACGACAAGCTTATCAAGTATATCAGGGAGGAGATACCTCAATTACAATAGATAAAACAGGACGCGTTGAAACTGGGCCTTGGGGTCCATGGTTTCTCGAGAAACAATGCTCTAGGTCATGCGGTGGTGGTGTACAGATGGAACGAAGAATTTGCAAGTGTGATATTTCCATGAAATACAATGTCACAGAGTATCACAGAACGTGATACATTAGAAAATGCTAAATTCAAATTTTAAATCAGCTAAAAAAATTATCATAGCTTTCAGCGGTGAATGCAGTGGGCCATCAACACGTTACGTATCCTGTAATATCGAGGAATGTATTGGTAATGTTAAAGATTTTCGAGCTGTTCAATGCTCCGAATATGATGATACACCGTTAGATGGCAACTACTACAAATGGTTACCGTATCCGGGAAAGAATAAGTGTGAGCTAACCTGTAAACCAGACAATGCTAATTTCTATTATAAATGGGCTGATAAAGTAATTTTTATTTATTGAAATTTTTAGCTAAATACTTTTGCTGAAGAGAAATTTCCTGAATTTGCTTATTTTGAATAAACAATAAAGCTAAGCAAACCGGAAAGCTATAACTAATCAATGATAGTTGATAATTTATATAAATTATAGGTAGTTGATGGTACAAGATGTAATCATCGTACCAATGATATTTGCGTCGAAGGGATCTGCTTACCTGTTGGATGTGATAACAAACTTGGATCAGGTTTTGTTAATTTTTGATTATTTATTCTTTTTCCTCAGTGAATGATATTGAATTTGTAAAGCAAAAATAATCATATATATCAATAAGTACAGCATATTTTAGCAATGAAAAATGATAAATGCGGAAAATGTGGTGGTGATGGATCAACATGTAAAACCGTCGAAGGATATTTTGATGAACGTAATTTATCACCTGGTTATCATAATATTATTCGATTACCAATTGGTGCTACGTCAATTTTGGTCGAAGAATTACATTCAACAACCAATTCACTTGGTAAACTTATTATATTATTATTTGATTACAAATGCAAATAATATTGCTAAAATAGCTGATATCTCATACATCAAGAAAATGTATAAATCAATTTTAATATACATTTTTAGCAATCAAGAATACATCGGATCACTACTATCTAAATGGCAATTATCAAATTCAGTTAACAGATAGAGATTTGGAAATTGGCGGAACATTATTCGAATATGACACTCATAAAAACTTAGACCATCCTTTCGAAAAACTGACCGCTAAAGGACCAACTACCGAAGAACTTATCATCGCACTACTTTTTCGACGTGGAAATAAGGTTTCCTTTTGCTTATTAATTGATAATTTATGTTAAATCATATGTTTTATCAATTAACTATTCGTTATTTTTTCCTTTTTTTTGTCAGAAAAAATTTCCTGATAATATGTCAAAGTATATTTTCGCCTTATCACAAGTCAAATATTCGATTAAAATAACAAATCAATTAAGATTCAATTTATGCAAAATGACAATAAGTATTCAAATTTGATGCAGTTACGGAAGCAATGTTTTCATAGCATTTTATGATTCGAAATTTTACAGGATGGTGCTATTAAATATGAATTTTCGGTACCATTAGAAGATGAAATTCCATATATATATAAACCAGATCATTGGTCACCATGTTCGGTGACATGTGGAAAAGGTGAAATCTTTTTTGTTCCACTTTGAAATTTTTTCGTTGCTAATCAAAAAAATAGTTTGCTAAACTTGAATTTCGTATCACACTGATACTAATAAATATCACTATAGTACTGAAGAAACCCAACTATACTAATAAATATCACTATAGTACTGAAGTACTGATACTAATGAATATCACTACAATACTGAAGTACTGATACTAATAAATATTACTATAGTACTGAAGTACTGGTACTAATGAATATCACTACAATACTGAAGTACTGATACTAATAAATATTACTATAGTACTGAAGTACTGATACTAATAAATATCACTATAGTACTGAAGTCCTGATACTAATAAATATCACTATAGTACTGAAGTCCTGATACTAATAAATATCACTACAATACTGAAGTACTGATACTAATAAATATTACTATAGTACTGAAGTACTGATACTAATAAATATCACTATAGTACTGAAGTCCTGATACTAATAAATATCACTATAGTACTGAAGTCCTGATACTAATAAATATCACTATAGTACTGAAGTCCTGATACTAATAAAATCACTACAATACTGAAGTACTGATACTAATAAATATTACTATAGTACTGAAGTACTGATACTAATAAATATCACTATAGTACTGAAGTCCTGATACTAATAAATATCACTATAGTACTGAAGTACTGATACTAATAAATATCAACTATAGTACTGAAGAAACCCAACTAAATTACAAGTAAATTTAATATCATTCAAAAAACACATTGTAAAAGAAAAAATCAAACATTAGAAAAAAAAGAACACACACAAATCCTAAATATTTATCAATTTTTATCAAAAAAAGTAGCAAATTTTGAAATTTTCAACTTTTCTTATATCTTATCTATTTTCACAATACAATTTTTTTGTGTTATTGCATTTCGATAAACGTAATCAGTATAAGAAATATCCTCTGCAATTTGTTCTTCTTATCTATACGACTCTGCTAGGTCAACAATAGCCTTTATCAATCGTAACATGATATCGTAACAGTGTTAACATGTTTATTCTTGTTTATAGGTATTCAAAGCCGTACACCATACTGTATCGAAAATGTCTCAGGACAACGTGTATTAGATGAATTTTGTGAAGAAAATAATGTCACCAAACCTATTTCTGAAAAAGTTTGCGAAACAGTTGATTGCGAAGCGGAGTAAAGATTTTTTTTTTCTTTGCATTATTTTACAAATTTTCGAATATACAGACAAATTGAGCAAAAATTTGAATATTATTAATTCGAAAAATATAAAACAATAGAATAGTCTTATTGTTAGTGCCGGTAATTATGACAGTAATTGATAATGACAGTAATAGTCTGTGATTATTATGTTTATGATTATATGATTATCTTTATCATTTAATTAATGCCACAACGATATGTTGCATACAATCATACGTCATTTCTTCTAAATAAATTATAATGTTAGAAGTTGAAATCTTTTTTTTAGCTCACCATTAAAAACTTTTTTCTTAATTTTGCAGTATAATTTTAAAATATTTTTTTTTATTTCATTACTTATAGATGGTATCAAGGAGAGTGGGAACCATGCAGCGTATCATGTGGAGAAAGTTGGTACTCAATATCGTGTTGTATACTGTCATCAGATATTTTCCGACGGTAAAAGGATTACTGTTGATGATGCTAACTGTAGCATGGAACGTCCACCGGTACAACGATCGTGTAACAGGTAGATTATGAAACAATTATTATAACTATTCATTTTTGCTTTATATTTTAGGCCATTTTTTAAATATATTTTTTTATATTTTCTCAATCCAAACATTGAATGAAAAGAACGATTGAAATGTTGCAAAAATTATAGATGAAATGAAAACAACTCAAAAATATTTTTAGATTTTCGTGTCCGGAATGGCAAGCAGGACCGTGGAGTGCATGCTCGGAAAAATGCGGTGATGCTTTCCAGTATCGTTCGGTAACATGTCGAAGTGCTAAGGAAGGTGAAGAAGGTAAAATGCTACCTGCAGAAGCATGCAATGAAGAAGCTATGGAAACACAACGAAATTGTAATTTGGGTCCTTGTCAAGGACTCAATTTTGTCGCAACAGATTGGAAATTAGTTAATACGAAATTATTATTATTTTCTTCTCCTTTAAATTAATGTAATAATGAAAAATTTACGAAAAGTGGAATGGCGCTAAAAAAGCCCAAAAGTTCAAGAATTAATTCGAAGAGAATTTTTTAGTCATTTTGATATATTTGTGTACTATAAATGATTTAAATCTATCATCGGTATTCCAGACAGTCTTGAAATACCAAACATCGAATTGTTCTGATTATAAAGATAGGAATAATTCAAATTAAACGATTTGAAAAATATTTTCCTATAAATTCAGCAATTTGATTTTACTTTACTTTATTTAAGCCTAACATTAAATTATTCCGATAATAAAGTTATGAATAATTTAACCCAAATGATTCGGAAGAGAAACATTTTTATCAATTTTATCAGTTCAACAAATAATTTGATCTCAGTACTTAAGTTACTTAAATTGAATATCAAATTTAGTCACTTGGAAAACTACACTTAAATTATTTGAGATAAACAGTTGCCCTCATAATAATCATAATAATGAGTGCAACTATTTATCTCAAATAATTTAAGTGATATCTGATTATTGATTTCAATTTATTTGAAATTTCAACAACATAGAATGCTTCTAGTTTCCTGACAGAAATGATGAAATTTCTCGGAAAAAAGAAAAATATTTTGAAAAATAGCTAATCTTTCAACTAAACTAACAGAAAACATAAAATTTGCATTCAGTGTGAAAAATGCAATGATACGGAAGAAAGTAGAAATGTGACATGCGAAGATATTAACGGCCGAGCATATCCATTGGAGAAATGTTTGAATGAAAATTCTACCACAATTCCGATAGATATACGACCATGTTCTTCACCACAGGTTAACTTTTCATAGTATTCCAATAATATCATTGGAAAAATGAAATTCATTTTCATTAGTTAAAATTATTATAAAAATTTCAGCCTTGCAACTACGAATGGCATACATCGGAATGGTCAAAATGTAGTACTGAATGCGGTCATGGACATAATTCAAGACGAGTGGTATGCGCGATTCATCAATTAGTGATCTTATGGTAGTTCTTATTTTTGATTAAGCCTGATTTAGCTAACCACAAAAAAAATGTTTTTTTTTAGCTACTTTATTATGTATATTTAATTATAGTTATTTCAATCTTCAGTTTGATTTCATTTCGACCTTTCAATTTGTTGTGCTAAAATTTTGGAAACAAACAAAATTCTTTTCACCTTTCAGGTGGTTGATAATGGACATTGCAATTTAGAAAATAAGCCACCATCAACTAAGAATTGTACAAATGAAGAGAAATGCAATGGAACTTACTATACAGGTCCATGGAGTAAATGTTCAGCTGAGTTAGTTTTATCAAAATTTTATGATATAATCAATGAAATTTCCAATTAGAGATTTTATTTTTTGCTTAATTCTCCAGAAATAAATTATTGAACAAGTAGCGTAATAATCAAAAATTTGTTATATCATAAGGATTCCATAAAAGTTGATTCAGATGTGGAGGCGGAAAGCAAAATCGAATGATTGTTTGCTTAAATTATGATAAAAAACCTGTTCCGGAATGGTGTGATGAGGCAGAAAAGCCATCCGAAGAGCAAGAATGTAACGTAGAACCATGTCCAAGTAGGTTATTGGTTTTTTATTTTTATCACCATGCTCATTGTTAAACTTTTTTTGTCTAATCTTCTATCCGGAGTTGTTATCATTTATATATATGTCTATATTAAACTGGAATTATGCTTATATTTGAAGAAAAATTTTATATTTGATTGTGATAATTTAGCATGCGATGATAGTGAATTTGGATGCTGTCCGGATAACGTAACGATTGCAACTGGGCCATATTTGGCTGGATGTTCAAATTGCTCCAGTTCCTTGTTTGGCTGCTGTAATGATAATGTAACTGAGGCAAAAAATATAGCTGGAGAGGGATGTCCAGAATTTGTTGATGAGATGGAAGGAAGTGGCGAGGAAATCGAACAATCTATCAAATTCAGGTTTTTTTTTTCTTATTTTTACATGCTCAATGTTTAATCAATTCTACTATCAGTTGGATATATGAGTAGAAAAGGATGATAATCGAGAAATGATATTCACTTGAAATTAAAATTTTGAAATCCCTGTGAAAATCGAAAGAAGTATAAACAATATTGCTCCATTGGCAACAGCGCACAATTTCATAATATTTATCGAAAAGAAAATTTGAATGAAATAAATTTGTAAAAAAGAGTCATTTACTCTTGAGATGTACAGTATTATCGATCCGAAAAATGGAATAACTTAATGCAAAATTAATAAGCTTTATTATCAAAATAATAATTTGATTATTTGAAAAAAATTCTATAATTCTATTATTCGCGAAAATGGATTAAATTGACCTAGAAATCATTAATTTTTATTATTAAAATTAGAAAAAAAATGGCGCATTATAAATGATAATTTAATTAATTAAACAATAAATTGCAGCCAAGAAGAACTTTGTGAAGTAATGAATGATGAAACCGGTGATAAGGTATTGGTTGCTTGCGGGAATGGTACCTTCAGCAATGCTAGTATTATTGAAAAAATGTTATTTGATGATGAAGATTTATTTTCGAATACTACTTATGATAATGAGACTAAGCATTGCTCTAAAACAGAATTTGGTTGTTGCCCAGATTGGACGACTATTGCTGAAGGAAAAAACAATCTAGGCTGTCCTCAGTTTGTCCTTGGTACATATTTTAATATTATTATGGTACTAATTTAGCTGATTTCTATACTGACTTATATATGTGTATGCTAACGATATCATCATCAACGATCAATTTATTTGGTCAACATCAATGTTTATACATTTCATGAGCCACTAATTACTTGATTAATTAGTGGAATTGACAAAATCTCACAGATTGATAAGGACAGCAATATATTAATGGTATTGAAGATATAATAATGAATTAAAGGTGTATGTAATGAAACCAATTATGGTTGTTGTCCGGATGGAGTTACTTTGGCACGAGGGTCAAATTATGAAGGTTGTGGTGAGCCAATTTGTGCTGCATCATTATATGGTTGTTGCAAAGATCGCAAAACGATTGCATTTGGACCGCATTATGCAGGTTAATTAATTTTACTGTTTTCTTTTCAATCTATATTCCTCTTCTTACAATCATTTTTTTATCAAAAGACTAAGATTAATAAGTGCAAGACATTTAAAATAAATTAATTTGATTTCTTTTCAATAAATTAATAATTTTAAAATTTGAAAGTTAATATTTTTTAAATTCCCTTATTTCTTTTATTATCAATAATAATTATCTTTCAACTTTTCTTATAAGAAATCACTAATAAGTATTATGATATTTTAAGGTTGTGAACGTTCATCATTTCCGTGTGAATTGTCCACGTATGGTTGTTGTCCAGATGGTGAAACAGCAGCGTTAGGAAAGAATGGTACCGGTTGTGGTGAAAATTGTTTAACTACCAAATTTGGTTGTTGTCCAGATGGTAAAACAATTGCGAAAGGAATAGAAAATGAAGGTAAATCAGTAATCGATTCAGTGAGTTATATGCATAGAAGGAATTAAAGTTTTAGTAGAGAAGTTTGAGAATTAAAAAAAATGCTTTAATAATTGATATTCCGTAAGCAAATTTAAAGGACGAAAGATGGATGAGATTTTCCAAACGAAATATTTTACTGATATAGTTATTATCGTGATGGATGGAGAAGTCTGAGCAATCAAGCTTTATTATATCAGATATCCAACTACTGCATTGGCTTATCTTTCGTAATCACTGTCACAATTTTTTATGAAAATTCCAGAATTCATAAAATATGTCTGTCGGCACATTAAATTGAAATTGAAGAATTATTTAGGATGTGGTTGTGAATATGCGCAATATGGTTGTTGTCCCGACGGTAAAACAACAGCAAGAGGTCTTAAGAATTACGGTTGTCCTATATCATGTGCCCAAAGTCAATACGGTTGCTGTCCGGATGGTAAAACAAGCGCTCATGGACCAAACAAAGAAGGCTTGTTTTTTTTTTAAATTATTAATTTTTTTTTCTTGCTCTTTTTTTAATTTATATCATTCATAGGATTGATTGAGTTTCTTTTAATTTCTGCGAAATAATTAAATAATAATGTACTCCAATTATAGGTTGTCCATGTCAATATACACGATATGGATGTTGTCCGGATGGTGAAACAAGCGCTCTTGGTCCAAACAATGAAGGATGTGATGATTGTCGATATTCGAAGTTTGTTTTTTTATTTTCTATTTACTATTATTTTACATAATGTCGAGGGTAATTTAAATATAATAAATAAAATGCATATTAAGACATGGTTGTTGTCCTGATGGAGAAATTCGAGCAGTCGGGCCTAATTATGCCGGATGTCCATCTACTACGCCGGCACCTTTCATTATGGGCGGTTCTGTTGCGCCAGCGAAAATCAGTAAAACTTATATGATTTTCTATTTTTCTTTAAAAAAAACTATGATAAAGTGATAAAATGATAAGAACGATTAAGCTTGATAAAATGAATAATAATTGACGATAGGGAATTTTATATTTGTTTCGTAAAGAAGACCAATTATATATAAGAAAAGATTAATTTTTTTAGAATTTATTAGCAAAATTTTCAGTTTCGTGCTCATTGCCACAAGATCAGGGTACAATATGTCACCCAGGCTACAAATTATTATGGTACTTTGATACCGCAGAAGGTCGTTGTAAGCAATTTTGGTATGGCGGTTGTGATGGTAATGATAATCGTTTTGCAACTAAGGAGCAATGCGAAATGATTTGCGTAAAACCACCAGCGACAGGTTTATTTTTCGTGTCGTTGTATTTTTACTGTAATCCCTTTTCTTCTAATTAACTAAATTGAATTATCACCATTCGAATTAATTCAGTTTATTTAATTAATTCGCTTATTTTAAATTTCTGTTTTTTTCAGGTCGTTGTTTCCTACCAAAAGTAGAAGGACCATTGCGATGTAATCAATTATCGGCTCGTTATTGGTATGATTATACAACTAAACAATGTGGTGCCTTTTGGTGGCGTGGTTGTCTGGGTAATGATAATAATTTTGAAAGTTGGGAAGAATGTCAAAATTTTGTTCTGATATTGGTCCATTTGAAAAGCCAACCGAAACATCATCTCAATTAAAAGTATGTTTTAATATAGTATGATAATCTTAGTTTAGCCTTTATCAAATATAAAAAAGAAAGAAAGTAATGGATATTTAGAGATTTTAAAAATGAATGATCAAATTTTAATTTGATAAATTAGGTCAATGAAATGATGACAAGCATATCACCATTCGAATATACGCCATTTCGTGTTCCACAAGAATCCAACGATGATGATAATACGTTTATTGCAATTGAACGAAAAACTTCCTCATCACGTGAACAACAACCATTACCAATATTCATTCCAAATGATCGACAATTAGGCTTGTCACAAGAATCCATGCAAGTACCATTATCGCAACAACAGCGATCTTCATCATTACCTCAAAAACCACGTAAGTTGAATTTTTACTTGCGTATTAATAATAAGTATATACTGACATTGTAATACTTATTACTGCAATCAAAATAGCATTCCTTATTACTCTCAAAAATTACATAAATTTTTATATCTAAAATATTCTTTACTTATCTATGTGTATATATATATATTAATAATATTATGATAAGAAAAAAAAGAATGCTAATTTGCAGCAACTATTGAAGAAATATGTCAATCGACGGCTGATAGTGGACCATGTGGTAATTACGAAGATATGTATTATTATGATTCCTTCTCCGGTAGATGCCATCTATTCATCTACGGTGGATGTGGTGGTAATTTGAATAGATTCAAAACACGTGAAGAATGTGAAGCACGATGTTCACATATCGGAGTTAGTAGAAGAAATCGTAAGTTAATTAATTATCATGTGCCTTTTTTTTGTTTGCCTTTTTATACATGAAGAAACCATAAATTAATTAATTATAATTCTTTGTTTTTTTTTTTTTTGTTTTTTTCGTTTTTAAAAATAACTTTAATCAATTTATCATTATGAAAAAAAATGGATGCATTATTACTTTTTACAATGATATATAGTAATTAACAATAGAACTATAGTAAGTATAAAGTATATCATACTATAATTACAGTAATCTTCATGGCTCTACTAATTATAATCACAATAATAGCATAATAATTACGATAATTATAATAAATATGAATGAAAAATCGTAAAATTTTGTTGAATAATTAATTACTTATTACACTGATAAATGGTAAACATCATATGCCGTCAAATAATTTTCATCAGAAAAGCAAACAGTTGTAAAATTGTTTTTCGAGAAATTATTATTTGCAATATTAATTAGAATGGTTAATGAAAATAGTCGAGAAATGTTCTTACGTCTATTACTTGTTTTATGCGTGTTATGGATTGCATTTTGACCAAAATATCAAGTCATAATTCTGAGAAATTCAAATAATTTTTAGTTATCTATTAAAAAGCATCGAAGAATTTAGCTGATTTTCTAATATTTTTTTTGACAGTTTAAAATTATATAAAATAGAAAATGAAATAATTCTCTGATTACAATAATAGATGTTAAATATCCAATTTCAGTGGGTCGATTTCAATCACTTCCAGCAGTACAACGAAATGAATTAATACGTGCCACATTACCTAAATCAGGTCTACCTAGTGTTCCTGAAATAGGTAAGTTTTAGAAGATTAGGAAAAAATGATAAAGCTTAAATTAAATAATCTTTAACTTAATCATTACTGATTTAATTTTTAATTTAAGCAGGTCGATCACGTGATGCATGTAATGAACGGATGGATGTTGGTCGATGTAATGGTGCTTTTCAAAGTTATTACTTTGAGCGTGCAACCGGTACCTGTGAACCATTCCGTTATTCCGGTTGTGGTGGTAATGCTAATCGTTTTCAAACCAAAGATCAATGTGAAGAATTATGCGTCCATCGTGCTTCTGGTGTTAAATCTACCGGAATTCTTCCACCTTCTGTTCCAGAACCTACATTTACACATCTTGTACCAATATCAGATGGTAAATGTATTATTTTTCGTTTTATTATTAGCGCAATTTCGGAGAAGAAAAAAATGGATTACTTTTCTATCTGAATACACCTGAATTTTCAATAAAATCAAGATTAATATTTTAGATATTCAAATTTATTGCATTTTATTTTTCTTCAGCTTCTCAGACATCTGAATCAGTATCAAAATGTGAGCTTCCAAAGGATACTGGTCCATGTAATCGATTTGTCACTAAATGGTACTATAATAAAATTGACGGTACTTGCACACGATTTCATTACGGTGGTTGCGGCGGTTGATAATCGCTTTGATAGCGAACAACAATGCAAAGATGAATGTGGTAATTTTATTGGTTAGTTTTCATTTGATTTATTTTATTACCATTTAATGACAAAGGTAAACACTAAACAAATACATAATTAAATGGCTTTGAATATGCAAAATATGAATCACAACTAAATCCATTTATAAAAAATTCATATTATTTCATATTAATAAATTGATATTACAAATAAATTCATTTGAATAATTATATTTCCTATCATCATATCACTTCACTTTGATTTCGTTTCTTTTTTTGTCCGTTTTTTCTAATTTATATTTTTTTTTTTTATATGAAAAATCCATAGTAGTAATTATTTTTTTAATAATTATTTAAGGATATTAGAACTAATAATGATAGTGAAAATTATCATGATAATTATATATCGATGCTTAAATTAATAGAAACTTATCTGCTCAAAGTATTTGGGAAAGGAAGATAATCGAAGAAAAGAGAACAAATGATTAAGTTTTTAAAAATTTCAGATCCATGCAAATTACCAAAAGTAACGGACCATGCTCCGGAAAACATAAGCGATATTATTTCAACAAGGATACAGGTCAATGTGAACGTTTCGAATATGGCGGATGTTTAGGCAATACTAACAATTTTCTACAGCTTACTGATTGTGAAGCGAAATGCTTATCATCCGAAGAACGTGAGTAATTAATATATCAATCATTTGTTTTAGTAAATAAATATTGGAATGAGAAATGAAGACAAACTTTGTTAATTATTATATCTACTATTCATTTTAAAATTAATCACCCTTAGCATAAATTGTACCGTATTCCAATAGATGGCAGGTATCATGCTGGATGATTAAATTACCATTTAATTATTTGTTTGTTAATTAAAATTCGCCAACATTTTTCAAATGAAATATGAAAATTATGAAATTTACTATTTAATTTACACTGAAAATGAAAATAGAAAAAGGGATAAATTCTATTAATATATACCAATTGAATTGTGTTTATGTTTGCTGATGTATCTTACTTGTTTTCATAACATTTGATATATCAATATCCTTTATCAAAGACTTTTTTATCTTTTTTTTTTTATCATTCAAAAGTTTTCATTCTTTTAAAAAACATTTGATTTCCTGATATTTGCCATCAAGATAATTTTAGTAAACAATTATCAATTTATTCGTCACATTAATTCTTCTTTTTTTTTCATCCTGTTACTTTGTTTAAAAATGACCCATTCGTTACATATTACTTTGTCATAATTATTTTTCAACTTTTAAATTATCTTTTTCGTCCATTTTTCTTTTTGCTAATTTACACTTTCTATTCAAGCAAATATATTGAATTTTTCTATTAAAAAGATAAATTATTTTCTATCTTCTAATTTGATGTTTACAAAGAAAATAAACTGGAAAAAATGGATCATTTCCACAACAGTTTCAGACTTTCCAAATTTTGATTTATAATTTAACCTTTTTCTTTTTCCTTCTGTTGCATTCATACCTTGACACAGTCCAATTATAACACTATATCCTATAAGTTTGATACCCATTATTACGAAAATAAAATCAAAATAGTTGTTACCCATTATTGTGCAACATTTCGACAACTAAACGGTAAATTTGCTTTCTTTTTTCTATATCATTTAGCAAATTCTATTAACCTTCAAGTTTGCCGAAAAAATTAAGATTTCCGATTAATTATTAATTATTTTATTATTTTTGCATGGTATATTTTTTGCATGTTATCATTTGCTATTCATAAATTTCTTTTTTTTCAAATTAATTATCAATTTTTTAAAAGGTGAAAGGAATTAATTTTGAAGTACTTATATTTTAATAACTAAGTAATTAAATTCATTGTAATATGTACAAGAGGCAAGTACCTAAAGCATATGTCAATGTCATATATTTCTAAAGTTTAATAAAAATAGTCGTATTGTTACAAAATTACCATAATCAATTATGTCATTAATAACAAATGAATTAATTAGAAGTATAATTGATATTTTATGGATATACAACTATATTCATAACAAACAGAACTTCGACCTCTTAAAATTAATGCCAAATAATTGTAGTGCAGCAATTAATAAAATTTTAATTAATTAAATTTGCTGAAAAAAATTGGCAACAATTGGAAATATATTCAAAACTTATTGCATTTATCTGTTGATTGAAATTATATTTAAAAATTAAAATTTTGCGAATTTTTTTTTCTGTTAATCTAAATCCATATGTGGTATTATAAAATATAATATTGTGAATTTATTGCAGTGAATAACAAATTAATATTTCAGATAATTCTATTCAAATTAACTAATTTAACCAGTTTTATTATTAAAACAGCATAATTATTTAATATATAATTAATATTTTGACGTGGTATTTGATAACACATGCATCCAATATTCAAATTAATTCAATAATATTTGCTATTGTTAAATTAAATATTATTTGCAGATTTAAATTGGAAAAATTCATTAATAATGCGACAATGTTCATCACCAAAATACGATGAAAACGATAAATCATGCAAGTAAGAAATATTCTCGACGATTCAACATTATTAATTCAATAAGTTATATGTTTTTTCCTACCAAAACATTAGTAATTTTAGATCAGCATTAGAAAGATATTATTATTATGAATCAATTGATGAATGTTTACCATTTTCCTACGGTAACTGTGTGGAAAATGATATTGGCTTCTACAGTATGAATGAT
The DNA here is from genome assembly GCA_008729115.1 of Dirofilaria repens. NCBI lineage: Eukaryota > Metazoa > Nematoda > Chromadorea > Rhabditida > Onchocercidae > Dirofilaria > Dirofilaria repens. The sequence goes on along the minus strand of SNRZ01000255.1, from coordinate 9,467 downwards.
TGCATCGGTAATTGTACTATACATTCAAATTTTCAGGTATCATTTTCATAAAAATTAATTTTTTATAATATTAAAATTTAGTCATGAAAAATTAATGAATATGACCAATCTTATTCCGAACATACCGTGATTACAATTTTGTAAATTATCAGATAATTTATATTGAAAATCAAATGATTATCAATAAAGTACTGCATAGTGTAATCAGTTATATAAAGAAAAAGAACGATGATGATGATAATACCGAATGATATTAAATAATTTGATAATAAGAACAGAGATCATAAAGGAAAGAAAGCTCTCAAAAACATAAAATTTATTTGGAAATTATGTAAAGTTACATAAAAATGAAGTAAGTGAAATGATTGTCTATTAATTAGGTTGTCTATTAATTAGTCATTAATGCAATCATTATTTCTAGAATAATATCCGATCTAATGCTCATGCTGCTCCAAATCTTCGTGTGCAAAATGAAAATTATCTGGTATACCTTTCATGTGGAATTATTATTATATGATACAGTAATTCAATAATAATATTCAGTAATAGCATATTTATGTTGTGTACCATATGAAGAATGACGCATTTTGCATTTTGCAGAATGATAATTTCGAAAATTTTCAATATCTGAAATAAGCAGTAGCATCCCGATTACTACTACATCGATTATTCCTACGGAATCTGATGCTTCTATTGATACGGCAATACTCAACCTGAATAATATCTAGCCAGGAGAATGATGATAATGATGATGAAAAATTGATAATAGTTGATAATAATCAAAGATTTGAACCTTTCTTTTCTCTACCAGGTCATCTAATTTTCTGTGACCGATATTAAGTAAAGACTAATATTCATTTAATTAATATTCGTTTAATTAATTAATATTTGAAATTATAGAGCTATGCTTGCTACCAGAAGATGCAGGACCTTGTTTTGGGGAAATTTTAAGATGGCGATATAATTCTGAAACAAATCGTTGTGAAACATTTATCTATACTGGTTGTAATCATAATGCGAATTATTTTACTTCTGAAGAAGCCTGTTTAAGAGCTTGTGGAGAATATAGAAATAGCGGTAACTGATTATTTAAATACCTGAACATAGTTAATGCAATCAGTTGAATATTCCTGGAAATTTTATAGCTTATCCAGTTTAATTTTTTTTTCTCCGATATTAACAGTTATAACATAATTTTTTGTCTTTTTCAAGGTGATATCTTTCTTCAACTCTTTGGGAATATTTCTACTTTTAATCATTCAAATTTTCAATTTTACCTGATTTAAGAATTCTTTACAATTTCAACCTGATATTAAAATCAGCAAACATTTCGCCATAATAATGCGAATATTCTTAATTCTTTAGATGTATGTACGATGATGATGGACCGTGGTCATTGCGAATTAGGTGTAACCAAATGGTATTATAATATAGATGCTGGCGAATGTCATATATTTGTTTATACCGGTTGTGGCGGTAATGGTAATCGTTTCTCCTCAAAAGCTGAATGTGAACATCTCTGTACCTCAGAGATACCTTTTAATACCGATAATGAAGGTTAATTAATAAATAATACATTATATTGCTTAATCTAATTATACATTTATAATATTAATTAATCCAATTTGTATTGATTAATTATTTCAGAGAAAGATATTTGCCAATTAGATCGAGAAAGTGGTCCATGCGATGATCCAATAACACAATGGTACTTCGATAAGCATGAGGCACAATGTATGCAATTTACGTATGGCGGTTGTCGTGGTAACGGTAATCGATTTAATACGCGAAAACTTTGTGAACAGAGATGCTTGGAGAAGAACGAAATGAAAACAACAATTGATCGAACAAAAAGTAAATTTTGGAAATAATTGGAATTAAATTTGATAATTTAATCAATCTTATCAGTAATCTGAATAATCCATCTATTTTACTAGTCATTTTAAATAAATGAATTTATTTAACAGTTCTAACATTATGAGTTTCGTTTATTTTACAATTAATTTTTATTCATTTCAAAAAATTACTGCCCAAAATAAACGATTCATGTTAGTATTCGATATTAGCAGTGAAAAAAATATGGATGGCTGATATTAATGTTTGGTGTTAGTAGCATTAATGCTAATAATTAATATTAGTATTGATGATTAATACTAATTAATATTTGATATTTAATTTAAAATGTTCCTTAGCAATTTATTTACTCATCGTGTTTTGGAAATAGATCATTTATAGATAGTTGTTTGTTGCTATTCGACGTTGGATTATGTCACGATAATCAACAATTATGGTATTTTGATAAATCTGTCGGATATTGCAAAATATTTGTATATAGCGGTTGTGGAGGCAATCAAAATCGTTTCTTTAGTGATGAAGAATGCATGAATTATTGGTGATTATTCATTTTGAAAATAAGATTGTTTCAATTATCTCAAATGAAAATTAATGAAATTAAAGTAAATGTGGAAAGGATGATATCTTAATCTGATGGGAAATAATTATTTATTTAAAAATGACATTTATTTAGCTAAGAAATTGTATAAAATGCTTATTGTTTAGCTCAGTTCATGTTAATAAAAGACGAATTCAAATAAATCGTCCCGAGCTCATCATTATTGGTTATAATCCGGTACCTCTAGGATCAACAGTAACATTAAAATGTAAAACTAATGAACAGTATCCTATACGATGGCATAAAAATGGCATATTATTTCAAAGTTTCAACGACGATCAAAGGATTTATGTAAGTATTTTTGATTGAATTTTAAAGTTTCATTAAATTATTAAATTTATCTCCCATTTTAAGCGATATTTTTTCGGGTCATGGAGATGACTTTTTTTTTTCACAACAAATGATATAACAATTAATGTGGAATAATAAGTGTAATATTAGGTATGTTTTGAATAGCATATTAAATAAAGGAAAGCGAAATTACGATGATACTTTATGCAAGAGTGATCTTTAATATGTTTTATTATTTTTAGATTAATTAGTACGGAAATGTAGAAAGAAGGCAGGATATTGATTTGGATTTTTTAAAATAATTGTTTCTGACAATTATTTCAGTATTTCATATTAACGAATTTCATATTTTTCGTACCATGAATTTCATAATTTCATTAACCATTTCATGATACAAACCGAATTTTACTAATTTTTTTACTAAAAATTTCAATTTCAATTTCAATTTTCGATATTTCAAAACAACACATAAATTACATTAGATTGCAGATGAACGAAGATCATAGTGAAATACATATCACTAATACACATGAAACAGATATTGCTGATTATTCATGTTCTGTTGGAAAAAATGCTATTTTATCCAATTCTGTTCATTTAGACATCAAAAGTAAATAAATTATTTCTAATTTAAACTGCTTATCATTTTAGCATTTTATTTCAATTCAAATAATACTTAATTCTAATCAGATATTTTGATAAATAAACAAAAAATGCTAAACCTTACTTGTTAAATTATAATCATCTTTAATCTAACAAAATGATGATATTTCATAAATAGAAATGAAAATTCAAAATGATACATTTCAGAAGTAGAAATGATACAATTATCATGCTCAGATAAGGGCAATCAGACAACATGTGAACTGATTGCAAAAATTGGACTATGCTCTAATCCACGATATAGTAATTTTTGCTGTCATACTTGTTTTCACTCTCTTGTATCCAATAAGTCTAAATAGATTAATGTTTATAGATTGTTAGTATATCAATACTAAACCCAATAGATTAATTGAAAATATAAATATTATCCATGCAAGGAATTCTCGATATTCCGAAATCATTAATTCTATGCTCTTATGATTATCTTTTGTTAATTTGTTGTTGATTAATATATTATTCAAATTGCTTTTCTATTGTCTAATAAGCATTTTGAAAGTGGAAGATTTATGAAAATCGCATTTCATTTTTTAAATTAATCAATTAATTGTTATGAACTTCTAACACTAATATATATTTCAATTCAATAGTTCCATTTTTTTTAATTTGCTTATTTATTTATCAGAATGATTAGAAATACTGCTTACCTCAATTTCACTCGATGTATACAACTCTTTTCTTTGAAAGTTTGAAATAATCTTATTTCAAAAGTTTCTTGCTTTGTCTCTTATCAAAAAATTGCTGCATCATTTCATTTATGATTGAATATATCGCAGATGCTAAAAATTTCAAGCAAACTTTAAAATTACTAAAAATTTTAACATAATAATGATTCTCCTTCGCCAAAATCACTATTATTTTTCACTTCATAATGTCAGCAATCGTTATAATCTCCTCGTGTTGATAATAATCTTGCCCTGTAGTCAGGTTATTCGTTCAATCGATTGATTTTATATTACGTTTACTAATTGTATCATTGCTTTTAGGATTTTTGGACTTTTGGATAGTAGTTACTCGTGATAATATAATTTAAATTTTGTTCATTTCCATTATTAACAAAGACAAAATTAACATTTGTAAACTATCTCATTGATAAGAATCATTGTTTATGTTAGAATTTAGTCCTTTCCATTATTAACAAAGACAAAATTAACATTTGTAAACTATCTCATTGATAAGAATCATTGTTTATGTTAGAATTTAGTCCTTCTTCCACTGATGCATACATCAAAAGATTTGTCATTCAATTATTCGACACAAGCATTACATCATGTATTAATAGCTCACACTCTATTGATGCTTATTTTATTCATCCATTTAAAATGTATATGTATATTTAGAAATAAAGCTTCTATTACACTAATACTGATGAAAGATATTCAACTTTGAGCAAATATTAAACGATCCAAAAAAAAAAAATAAGCCAAAAAAAGCTGTTAACATTGAGAAAATTAAACAAACTTATAAGAAAGCTTTTGAAAATTTATACACAGGTAATCTTTTTTTAGGAGATAATTTAATACGCTATTTTTTAAAAGATTTCCTTATATTCTGTTAGAAAGTTCATTCTTCAAAATTGTACATTTCAGAGGTTTGCAAAAATCATCATGAATTATAAGGTTTACAAGCGAATAACTAACTAAATCTGTTGCAATAGTTCATAATGATTATATGATCGTTGATAAATTAAGGCACAACAAGAACATTAAAGTCGAAAAAAATTTTTGCCTAATTAATATCCTTTGAATCTCAAAAGAATTTCATTTGACCAAATATTGCAAAAATTATCAAAAATAAATTTTTAAGATAAAAAAGAAGAGATCGAAACAAAAAAAACTTGTCAGCTTTTTCAGATTACAGATAAAAATCATGTATAGAGTATATTACCACAAATGAATAAGATAACACAAAGTACAATACAATGAAATGTGAAATTCCGTTCTATTATCATTCAAAATTTTTCATTCAGTTTCCATTAATCTTTTTTGACACTTAATCGATATGCGATGAGAGGAGATGATAGGCAAAACAGTTCATATCAATTTAAATGCAATAATTTAGAGCTCTGCTAATGAAATTATTTTTTTTATTAAAATATTTGTAGCGGAGATATCACTTATCAGCGTCAAGGAATCCACTGTAGAAGAAGCTTTAGGTAGAATTTTATGCATCGTTTTCTTGTGTCTTTTCAAATTATCGTTTCGATTGAATATTTTGCCGCATTCATCACATTTGAATTCTTTCTCGCCCGTATGCATAGTCTGCATATGAATTTGCAAGCTGCGCTTATATCCGTATTTCCTACTGCATAAATTGCATTCGAATTTTTTTTTACCTGTATGCATACCAACATGAGCTTGCAGGACGCGGCTATCTGTGAATTGTTCGTTGCACATATTACATTTGAATTTTTTATCCTTCGCATGGATTATTCTCATGTGATTTTGAAGGCTGCGTTGATATGCGTATTGCTTGCCGCATAAATTGCATTTGAATTCTTTTTTGCCTGCATGTATATTCTTATGAGCTTGCAGAGTTGATCGAGATTGTAATTGTTTGCCGCATATTTCACATTTAAATTCTTCCGCTTTCTGAGATATCCTTATCAATTGCTTTGTGACATTTTCTTGGTTCAAATTATCAGTTATTTTCGCTTGAATTGATTGATCGTCCTCATTTAATACATGAAACAATCAAAAATAATTCATTTCATAGTCGAAGCGATTTAATAATTATTTTCTTAGCAGTTTTCTTCTTAGCAACGTAAAGAATTCACAAATGATAATGTGAATGCAAAATGATAATGTGAATGCAATGGAAGTCCTGGCTTATTGTTTGTTGTCTTAATGATAATTCAAAAATTGATTGTTTAAATCTTCGGTGGTATCAGACAATGTTTTGCAAAACAGCAATCAGTGTTTACTCGAATGTAACGAGGAAAATTGGGAGAGTAGTAAAAACTCTGTTAATTTTCACTTTCTTTTTACAGAAAATTTTCTTTTTACAGGAAAAAATTTTACCTTCGACTAAATACAAATATTTCTAAACAAAAAGAGCATATTTAATTTCTATACTGGTAACAATGAATTGTTTACTTACTGTTGCTTGCGCGACATATGATGGGAAAGAAATGATTGCAAAATAATAGAAAAATAACATCCCGATTCTCGGATAACCTCTGCCAATAAACAATAGCTGCTTGAATGAGAGATGTTTAATATGGAATTCTGGAAGAAATTTCAGAAAAATATTCTTCAAATATATAATTATAATTACAAATTGTAATTAATTTACTATAGGTGCAAAATATAATCACAAAAGACAACTAACCAGTCCAACAAGGTAACAACTACTGCAACTAAGGAAAGAGCTACTTTTATGGAGTCAGTAAGCTGTGTGACCTATGATCGAAATAATCCATACAATTTTAATCCTTTTGTATAATAATTTTAGCTTTTCTTCTCTCTAAAATTTTATTAGTTGCATAAAAAAACCAATAGAATTATATATTGTGTTAGAATCAAATTTTCATCTAATTCTTTTATCACTGAATAATGTGAAACCATCATGAATTATTGCAATAATTCAATACTTCGAAATATTTAGAATAAAAATTCAAAATTATTTGTAATTGAAGAGATCATTAGCATTACTTTACTCGAAGTATTTTGCAACCGTTTCATCCATCTGATCTAAGTCCGTATGTATAGTCCGCATATGAGCTTGCAGATTTTGTAGATATCTGTATTTCTTGCCGCATTCATCACATTTGAACTCTTTCTTGTCCGTATGCATTGTCCGCATATGAGCTTGCAGATTATGCAGATATCCGTATTTCCTACCGCATTCATCACATTTGAACTCTTTTTTGCCTGTATGCATGCCAATATGAGCTTGCAGGACGCGGCTATTTGTGAATTGTTCGCTGCAAATAGTACATTCGAATTTTTTTTCTTTCTCATGGATTATTCTCATGTGAGATCGAAGACTATTCTGATATGCTTGCCGCATAAATTGCATTTGAATTCTTTTTTGCCTGCATGTATATTCTGATGAGCTTGCAGAAAAATTGTAATTAATTTACTATAGGTGCAAAATATAATCACAAAAGACAACTAACCAGTCCAACAAGGTAACAACTACTGCAACTAAGGAAAGAGCTACTTTTATGGAGTCAGTAAGCTGTGTGACCTATGATCGAAATAATCCATACAATTTTAATCCTTTTGTATAATAATTTTAGCTTTTCTTCTCTCTAAAATTTTTATTAGTTGCATAAAAAAACCATAGAATTATATATTGTGTTAGAATCAAATTTTCATCTAATTCTTTTATCACTGAATAATGTGAAACCATCAATGAATTATTGCAATAATTCAATACTTCGAAATATTTAGAATAAAAATTCATAATTAATTGTATCTGAAGGGATCATTCATATCACTTTATTTTACAAATTTTTACGATACTATGACGATTGCGTGTTTATTGCACAATTTTTGCAGAAATTGATTCCCAATCATCAATGATTCTCTGCTCAATATATCATCAATAAGAATTTTAGCTTTTCTTCGCTCTAAAATTTTTGTATAAAAAAAATCAAAGAATTATAAATATCTGTGTTCGAATCAAATTTCCACCTAATTCTTTTATCAAGAATGGAATTATCGGGGCATTATTATAGTATACAATATATAAAAATTGCTCATCATCAAAACCGATAAAAGACAGTGATTATTGATCGGAAATTACGGAAATTTAAATACTTTACATCCTCACATTACTTTACATCCCCACGTTTCACATATATTCGTGCAGCAGGAAATTGCATAATTCCTGACAAATAATTTCCTGACAAACTATAATTTCCTGACTATAATTTCCTAACAATAGTTTCCTGATATACTTAGGCAATCAATAAAATCAATAAATGCTTCAACCTTTCAAACGAAAATTTTTTTCTCATTCATTTTCATTCCTTGCGTTCTATTTTATTTTAAAAATAAAAAACTATTACGGAGCAGAATATGATTATTTGAAAAGAAAATTGATATTGAAATTTGTGCAATAATAGTATAGAAGAAAAATTAAGCAATTTGCAGAAGTTTTCTCTTTTAAATTTGCGTAGATCAATCTTAATAGTGCCGCAACTACAATGTTACAATAGCGAAAATTGGAAAATGCAATAAAAAGTAGATGAAGCTTAATGTCCAGAAGAATTTTCTTCTTCAGAATGTATATTACGTCAATAGTGCACTGCGAATTCGATGATATTTGGTAGATTTTTGGTACTATTTATCTGATGAAAAACTTAATTATATTTAAATTACCAAAGATTCTGGATAATAAATTTCTCTGCGATTATCAATCAACCAATGAAGCATTGAATTTTCGAATCAATCGCATAGTATTGAATCTCTTAATTCATCATCCTCTAATTCATATCGATTAATAATTTGTAATTTTTCTGGTTCATTGTTATAATAAAAAGATTATTATCGATATCTATGCACTGACAGATGTAATTTTTGCAATCACTTTATTACTTTCATTTTCTAAGATTTCAGAATCAAATTTTTACAACCATTGACAATATAAAATAATTTGCTTTTTTTTAACATATTACGCTTCAATTTCCAATCCATTTATATTGTATCAAATTTGAACAATACATATTACGCTTCAATTTCCAATCCATTTATATTGTATCAAATTTGAAACGTTTTGCATGATCACATTTATACTTAATATTGAAAACTTAAATAAAAATAAGCTATTGCATCTATCGAACTATGAACATTTTTCTGAATAATGAATTCTGTCAGGAAGTAGATCTTACCATTATCATTAGAAAAATAGAAGGATCCCTGTGGAATTCTAAAACCAATAATATTACTATTAAATTACTGTAGGAATTAAATGTTTTAGAAAAAAATCGAATCAAAAAAATAGATTATTAATTAATTTCTTGATCCAATTAAATCGAATCAAAAAATAGATTAATTAATTTCTTGATCCAACTAACTTTCAAGAATGCAGTTCTTATATATTACCGGTATTGTGG